>BJBW01007287.1:5291-62193 GCA_004320125.1 Scolopax mira
AAGACCCGCCTGGATGCAGTCCTGAGTAACATGCTCTAGCTATGGGCAATCCTGCTTCGTCGGGGAAGTTGGACTAGATGATCTCTACGGTCCCTTCCAACTCTAAAAATTCAGTGAAAATTCAGTGAACTGCTCCTTCCTGCTGGGAAGGGCTTGGGGTAGATGAGGCTGCTAGTCCTGCACTGCAGACACTTCCAGGGACCTTCTTTGTCCAGTACAAAGCCAAGTGATTTGCCTTTTTCCTGATGCACTCCTTCCCCCTTCACATATACCATGTTCCCACTTCCATCTCCTTTTCCTTTCTGCAAGAGCAACAGCCTGAAAGTTTTGCTGATCCTTCAACACCTACTTCAAGGGAATCTTACACCTTATCCTCCAAATGACTCTCCCCCACAGGATCGTTTGGTTTCAAAGAGAAGCTTGCATGGGCAGAGCAAAACACAAGCCATTACCACAAGCCAAGGCTGGGGCAGACTTCCAGCAGGCAATCTGGAAAGGGTAATTCCAGGCTCCAATCCCAACACACACCCCAAGGGGCTCTCTTCGAGTGTACCCAAAGGATCCACCGTGAAGTTGGATGTGTTCACCTGCAAAGAAGAAAAACAGCCAGAAGGTAGAGAAAAGCTAAGTCCTTGCCTGTCTTACCAGAGCCTCAGGGGCCAAATCTCGCTTGGACTGGGACCAAGAGTCCCACAGCTTTTACCCCAGTGAGCTCACAGAAGGTGCATAAGTGCCCACAGAGCACGGCAGCACTAGGTAGAGATCTCTGAAAATCCTTCCAAGACCTTCAGAAAAAGGAGTAGTCCATCTTTTAGAGAAATAAACAGCAAAGATGGCCTCATGCCATGGAAATTACCACAGCATATGAGTGGCAGGACAGAGAGTAAAGGGCAAACTCCAGTAACGTTCTCACCAGCTAGAGATCCTGCCAGTCCTGCATAATACTCCAGGCTCTGCCAGGATATGTCGATGTCCATTCTGGCTTCAAAGATGGATTTCCCATTATTGATGGTTTCCAAGGTGGCAATTTCTTCTCTTTGCTCCTGCAAGAGTCACAGGACAATGACAACACGTTAGAGAAGCCTGTAGCAGAAGGCAGCCACTTCTCAACATGTAACACCTGAACAAGGCTCTGCCATCAGTAAGCCGGGCTCTGCTGTGAGAAATTGTCATCTCTAAAAGTTACAGTCCCAGCCGCTCTTTATCGGTTTCCCAGTGGTGACTGGCCACAGGGGAAGGTCAAACAGAGCCGCCGGGGTTCACTGCTAGTCCAGCCTTGCATAACACCTCTGCTTATCTAAAAAGATGAGCAAACCTGAAGTGGAGAAGCCAGCTGGCAAACAGTGATTAAGATTCACAGAACTAAAGTGTGAGGAACAGCCAAGCAGGAAGTTCAAAATGGACGCAGAGGACTTCATGAAGGACTTCATGACAAAGCAAGAAGCTGGGAAGTGCCCCTTAACAGACCTACCACCCTGCAGAAGTCTGGCAGAGAGAAAGCAGCTTTCTCATCATGTTTACAGGCTGGAGGAAGGTCTGGTTTCTTACAGGTCTGTGCCTCAATGGGAGCCAACTCCAGTGTCCAAGCACATCTTACCTCGCAAAGAAGTTTGTGAGTCTCCTTCTCTGGAGACATTCAAAACCCACCTGTATAAGTTCCTGTGCAACCTGTTCTAGGTGGACCTGCTTTGGCGGGGGGGGGGGGTTGGACTAGATAATATCCAGAGGTCTCCTCCAACCCCATATGATTCTATAAAACCAGCTTACTTGCACCCTCTTTCCCACATGTATTATCTAGTGTCTAAGATAGAAAACAGCATTCCTGTGGCTTTTTTATTGCTAAGACAAGACACACTCCAGTCACGTGACAACAGCGTCCCACAAGCTGAAAGTTCAATAATGTTCCAGGTACGCAATTTCAGCTTTGAAATCATGTGGAGTGAAGCTTAACGTTTGGAGGTGTGAAGTATAAGCCTTGCAAGATTTTGACTGGATGGCTTCAGTTTTATGCCTGTTAACAGAATTAAGTTCTATTCAAGGCACCGGCCTTGAATAGAACAGCCACATTAATCCACATGAAAGCTCAGAGGCAGAACCACCCCTCTCCAAAAGAGGGGTGGGCAAGTTCCCACAACATACCCGAATAATCCTGGCAGCCTCCAGCAGCACCCTGCTCCGCTCCATGCCAGACATCTGGCTCCATATTTTAAAGGCTGCCTTAGCGCTCTGCACGGCCAGATCCACTTCCTTCTCCCCAGAGCAGAGCAGCCTGCATATCACCCGACCTGGGGACATTTATAACAGGAAAGAAATGAAATGGAAACTTCAGAAGAGGGGCACAGAAAAAAAAAATAAATAGGGTTTATCTTGCATCAAAGCCCAAAGACTTCAGCCCAGCCACCTACACCAAGCTACAGAACTTCATGGTATGGGTCCCACTGATTTGTAAATTAATTTAGAATGCACACTGCGTGATTCAGCTGGTCTAAATTAAAAGATATGCCATTCTCCACAGTCATTCTAGTTACTAATTAGCTCTAATGGCTACAGAATTCCTCTGTTTCCCACTGGAGTTCATTATACATCTATGTCTAACGACAGCTTCAGGGCTCCGTTACAAGCTCCCCAGAATACTTAAACGCTCTCTTCCTCGAAGCAATCACGCTGAAACTACGGGATTTCCAATTAAAAATAATAACAATAAATAAGAAGCGGTTAAATCGTGTTATTTGCCGAGATCAGGGCGGCCAGGAGCAGCCGAAGGCCCCCGAACCCCGCAGGCGAGGGACACGGAGGCGACAGAGTGGGAACCGGCCCCGGTGGAACGCCCCCCGACCCCACCGGGCAAAGCGGCGCGGCAGTACCTGTGGCCGGCTCGTACACCTCCTCGGTCTGTCCACCGTCGGCCGGCTGAACGCGAGCTCCCCCCCGGTAGTTGAGGGGCTGCTGGACGGTAAGGGTACTGGTAACGCTGCTCATGGCGAGGCCGGGAGCAAAAGGGCAGAGCCGGGACAGGAGGTTCAGCAACCGCGCTTTCGCCAGCATCCGGATGGGCCGTCGGGGGGGGGCGGGATGCCCGGAAGGGGTGGGCCAGGGAGACCACCACTGGCGAGGAACAGCTACCCGCCCGCGGATCCACCCCCAGGAGACACCAGCCTCCCTCCCGCCGCCTTTTAACGCTGGGCCCAGGGCCCGCCCCCCCCGGGGCTCTGGCTCCCCCTGGGGGCGCGGAGGGGGCAGCGCTCCAGAGCCGCCTCCCTGTGGGCATAAAGCTGGGGGATTTTTGGTTTTTTGGTGGTTTTTGTGTGGGTTTTTTTTTCATTGGATTTTGTAAATTCTTAGCATTCAGAGCTTTCGGACAGGCTGGAGAGCTGGGCAGCGAGGAACTGTCTGAAATTCAATAAACGCAAGTGTAAGGTACCGGATCTGGGGAGAAATAACCCCCTGCACCAGGACAGGTTGGGGGCTGACCTGCTGGAGAGCAAGACCTAGCAGTTCTGGTGGACAGTAGGATAACTATGAGCTGACAATGTGCCCTTGCCGGCCAAGAAGGCCAATGGCACCCTGGGGTGTATCAAGAGTGTGACCAGTAGGTCAAGAGAAGTCATCCTGCCCCTCTGCTCTGCCCTGGTGAGGCCCCATCTGGAGTACTGTGTTGGGCTCTCCAGTTCAAGAAGGACAAGGAAGTGCTGGAGAGGGTACAGCAGGGGGCTACAAAGATGATTAGTTGAGATGCCTGCAGCATCTCCCTTACAAGGAGAGCCTGAGGGACTTAAGTCTTTTTAGCCTTGAGAAGAGAAGACTTCGGGGGAACCTGATCAATGCCTACAAATACTTAAATGGAGGGTGTCAGTAGGACAGGGCTGGTCTTCTCTCAGTGGTGCCCAGGGACAGGACAAGAAGAAATGCACACAAACTTGAATGTAAGAAGTTCCACCTAAACATGAGGAGGGACTTCATCACTTTGAAGGTGGCAGAGCACTAGAATAGGCTGCCCAAGGAGGTGGTGAAATCTTCTTCTCTGGAGACGTTCAAAATCCCCCTGGACAAGTTCCTGTACAATCCTGCTCTAGCAGGGTATTTGGACTAGATAATCTCCACAGGTCCCCTCCAACCCCGTGTGATTCTGTTAGGAAAGCTGTTCTCCGTTCATTATAACAATTAACAAGGAACTACTATATCTACTACTTGAGCCAGCAATGTTCCCTTGTGGCCAAGGGAGCAATGGGATCCTGGGGTGCATCAAGAAAAGCATGGCCAGTAGGTTGAGGGAGGTCCTTCTGCCCCTCTACTCTGCACTGGTGAGGCCTCTACTGGAATACTGTGTCCAGTTCTGGGCTCCACAGTTCAAGGTCAGGGAACTGCTGGAGAAGGTACAGCAGAGGGCTACAAAGATGATTAGGCTCCACAAGCGAAACAGGAATTAGGCAGCCAGGGCTGCTCCAGGTTGAAATTTATAACTACACTGGCACAGTGGCAAGTCAAAAAATGCAGCATCAGTGTATGCCAGATGCTTTCCTTCACCTGTCAAATAGCTGTTTTTGAAAGGCAGAACATTTTACAGAGGTTACACACCCATGATTTATCTTTAGATAATCATAGAAAAGCACCCCATACTTATTGGTAAGGGTTAATCCAATATTTAGTATTTAATATGGTAATGCATGTGCTCCACACTGCCACAAGGTGTGGATTCATGCTCTTGCAACACATCTAGTCAAAAACTCCATCAAAAGGTAGCGCATGATAAATCTCTGGAAGCAAGAACTCAATAGCCCCTATGGGTCAGCACATCAGCCTAACTTGAGAGCAGCAGCACGATTTATTCACCCCTTTTAAACAAGGTAAGTGGGTTCCAGCCAATGAGACTGAAACAGAGAATTATTTGTCAAAGTAGAAGACAGACTAGAGAGCTTCCCAGTCTGAGGAGGAAGCCCTTTAAGATGCAGACTGGTCATACAGCTGTTTAACAAGGAAACCAAGCAGCACAAACAAAACCACTGCTGTCAAAATCACTCAGGCAGTAAAGAGTTCAGTAACAGTGGATGGTACTGGCATAATTTAGCAGCTCACTCAAGTAAAGGGTGAAATCAAGGTTTGTTTCTGCACTTGAGTAGATTCTGCTTAAGGAACTGACTTTTACAGAAGCTGTATAATGCCACAAAAGCCTCTGTGGGTCTCTACTCTGCCCCAGGCTGACAGGACATCCAGAAATACTTGCAAACTCCAGAAAGTCAGCCTAGCACAGGGGCAGGTTCCGGTGCCTCCTGGAATACTGTGTTACTCCTGGTATACTCCTGTCACCTCAGGCAAGAAAAAACCTCACCCTCCACATTGGAAGTTTTGCTAAGCACACTTTCTCACCCAGGTTCATACTACACAAGACTATAGCTAGAGTATCTAAAACAAGAGTCACTCACAGCATGGTGGTCCTGGATTTTTCAAGTTACCTAGTTCACAGATCTTACTCTCACTACCCAAGTTGATTTCCATGCCGTAGACTTAATCAACTGCACTACATCAGCATATTTCTACTCATCCCACAGCACAATTAAGAGACATCTAAATCAACATGCCCATGCCATTTATTTCTCAGAAATAAAAGGTCAGGTGATCTTCTGAGAACTTTCTTGGTTTGATGAACAAACGACCACTGGTAGAATACTCCATATGGAAGATGTTTCCAAGACTGTGGCCAATACTGCAAAAGTTGGTTTAGGACATGCGAAGCCTGGTGCAGAATCCCATCTTGTTACCTCCCAAAGGCAGTCTTGTGCACTGGTCAGACCTTCGGTGAAGGCTGTAACTGCGCATTAGGAGAATTTTCCTGCCTGAGGTGGTGGGCCAAGGAAGCCCCCTGCTTGCTTGGTGGCAGCCCGTGAAGGAGCAAGACCGAGCATCTTCTGGATGTTCTGCAAAAAGAAGAACAGAAGAGCAGGATAGTGTCAGACCTGACAAGGAAGGCACCAAAAGAGGGGGGGAAACAAAAAATAATCCCCAACTCTGCTTACAAGTACAGCCTTCCCATTAGTTTCAACAGATTCAGGTTCTCACCCACATAGCCTTACCAGTCTGGCTACTGTATATTGGACCTCTATCCCTATACATCCAAAAAAAGCTTAGCTCAGAGCCAGACAACCATCCGCAATGGCTACAATTAGAGCTGGGCCACTCTCCCCCACTTCAGCAAAAATATTCTGATCATTAAATCCACATTTTGGTTGAGGATTCTCTTCTACTTTCAGCTACACACTACACAGCCAGCTGGCGAGTACCTCATTAATGTCTACATGCATGGGTTTAAAATCAACCTGCAATAGTTATCTTTGCAATTTAACTGCAGTGCACGCACAGCAGCAGGTTCCTAACATCTGCTCACAGGCAGAACCAACACAGCCCTCAGTTTTCACATGTTCCAGCAACCCCCATGGATGGCGGCTATCAAAGCCTGAGGGTCTGCAAGCTGTCAAGAAAGATTTTCTCCTAACAGAGGCAGAATTTGGGTCAGCAACATGGCAACCAGAGTGTGTGCCAAGTTCAACTCAGGAGCTTAAGAACATGTATTAACATGAAGGCTAGTGATGTGGACAGAACAATGGTTCAGTGGAGACGTGCACTACCTGAAAACCTCACAGCAAAATATTTAGAAGTTTAATGTTTCTCTTTATTTTTGTGAAATCACTTTTCAATTTTGCAGCAGTGCAACTACAGAGAACTACCAGTTCTTTCAGCTTCACCCTTTGCTGTAGATGACTGCAGCTCAAGATGCTTATGCAGGGCTGGCAAAATAGGGATGTCTGATGTGAGGGAAAGAAGAAAACAAGATGTGCCCCCCTCATGTTACCAGCAGACTCCTGGCTATCAAGACAATGAAAGTGGGTTTCTCTTCAAACCTGAGTATCCTCTCCAAAATAACTGTCAGGATAGGTCATATAGCAAGGTCATAGGGTTCTTAAACTTTTTGATCATGGAAGGAGAAACAGAAAACAAAGTACACAGAGATTCAGAATTCTAGATTAGCTAAGTCAAAATTGGAAATCTTTCCAGGTGGAGACTATGGAAAGGAAGGTTTCAGCCCACACACAAACATGAAAGTAGCATAGGGGAACACTTGAAAGAAAATTACATCAGCTTTAGTTCATGGCCAGCATAGATCACACCATCTGAACATGCATGATAGCATTCCACTGTGGGAGACTCCTTTATGTGGTTCCTCTTCTCAGAGCTTCCTTAGTCAAGAGATGAACAGAAGGGAGAAAACAAAGGAGGCAAATGGACAGATCCAGCAACACCAGAGGGTACTGCAGAGTCAGCAGCAGGCAGGACCAGGATCTTACCAGCTTTGTAGTGGCTCACCAATGCAGCAGAGCATGTATGAAAGCACTGCCACCTCCCTGATCCTTTAAGTACCAAGGGAGGAGAACTGTGGTGCTAAAGTTTACTCCATCTGCTTTAGCAGTTCCAAGAGGAAGAGAGGTGACTGCTTGTCTGCATGTAGATTCAAGACTATAATCACCTTCCAGCATTATCCTTCCATATCCTTCCTTCCCCTCCTTGCTGTGGAAGGCAGATAAGCCTCCTGCACTAGCTGCAAATCAAGTTTTGCTGGACAGCAGTCCTGAAGTCTACAACAGCTGGAAACACCAGGGTTGGGGGAAGGTACAGCAGAAACCTGGCCCATTTTCTGTCCACCATGTTGCACAAGGAAGCCTAAGAGTCTACTTCCAATACAAATAAGACCATCACCTTCAGGAGCAGGGAGGAAAGACTGTAGAACTTAAGGATTCAAATTCCTCATCTGAACTCTTCTCAAATGACTTCAGGAAGAACAGAAGGTGCTTCTGCTTTTGTTTTCAAACCCAGAAGGGGCCTCAAAGGCAAGACACCGGGTGGTTCCATGCCTCAAGATCAGGCCATGTGGGAAAGTGCATTCCTGGAAGTAGGAATAATTACTGGCTCTTCTTCCCACTGGGAACACATATCAGAGAGAAGCAGCCTAATCTACAGTTCAGCATGTGTGAAAAGGAAATGAAGACCAGCAAATGCCTGAGAAACAGCAGCGTTATTCCTCTTCACAAACATCACAGGTGAAGGCTGGGAGCTCAGAAACAGGAGGGGGACAGAGGATGTAACCCTGACATTATGCCTCCTGCCCAGCCCAGCAGCAGACTTTCCCAGCTGAAACCCAACAGCTCAAGGACTCTTGGAAAGCCTCTCCTAGCAACCCTCCCCTCTCCAAACAGGAAGGCAGGAGAACTAGGGGACAGGATTTACGTGCCAGGGAGAGCTGGGAACAGTGCAAAGGAAGTTACTCACTGTGAGTTGACTATTTTGGGAGGTGCTGGCCAGGTCACAGGCAGTAAGCTTCCCAGTCAGTGTTTTAAGAGTTTATCACCCCCACATGCCTGAAGACTGCATGAGGAGACTGCCTGATGCTGCTACTGCCCATCCCACTAATGTTAGTTTAATCAGTGTCCAGTTAGACTCTCCACCCTCATGTACTCCTTTGCATTTCCCACCAGGTCATTTTTTTCACACACACAAAAGTTCTTCAACATTTACGCTCCACAGGGACATCTCTCTTCCATTTAAGGGAAAGCTGAAGGATGTATAGTCTCTCTAATTTGTTCACAACGTGTTCCCTGACTTTTGGTACACCTCCACTTCTCCTCTTGTGTCAGCAGCCAGACAATAACTCACACATCAATTCTCCTCCTGCGGGCAATCAGCTGTTTTGAAGCTGACCTGGGGAGATTTCCCCTTTTGCACACAGTTAAACATAAAGGGTCACAAAACTTTCACCTCCAATGGCACTGAAAGCACAGAAAGCAAGTCTTTGACATCATTTTAAGCCCTTAATTATCTTCTTCCCTTCTCCCCTGGTCTCTCTCAGCCCTTCAAAGTCCTCTTCCCAATGCTGTTACATCTAAATTGCTTCAAATAGTAATAAAGCCATGAGCAAGCAACCACAGCTTTGGTTCCTAGCTGTTGCACAAATTAACATGGCTGGTCACTGCCCTTCCCTCTATGCAGCAAGGAGGAAGAAACTGAGCTGCCTAACAGCTGGCGAATTGTATGTAACCATGTAGATAAGGCAGCACTATGAAGACTGCAATCTAACACTTCAAAGCAAAACCATCCTTCTCCAAAGCAATAAAATAACTTATGTTCTCCATAGGGCCATCAGCATGAACTCTAAAGCATGGGGCAATTTTTTTCCTGAAATGTCTCTTGAAAGCCCAGTCCACTGCAAACAGCTCAGCATTTCTGCCCAGAACCAGACTGGACCACAACTCAAAGTTCATGCTGTCTACTGATTTCACAATAGGAGGCATCAGGAAATTCACAGGACTAGAACTAACCACAGGAATTACATTTTTGGACAAAAAAAAGTCCACAGGGGATTTTCCAGCAAGGGAGTTCCCCAATAAACCCCAAGCAGAAAAGGCCTGCTACATTTATTTAGTTTCATATAATAATCTGCAACATTGGAAAGAAGAGACTTTCCAGGTAACAGGTGAGTAACAGAGCAGCACCAGACAAGATTGCCTGAAGGAACAGCATCAGACCACATCATCCACATCACCCTGAAGAAACAGGTTGCCCAGGGAAGCTGTGGAAGCCCCAGCCCTGGAAGCATTCAAGACCAGGCTGTATGGGACTTTGAGCAACCTGGTCTAGTGGGAGATGTCCCTGCCCATGTTGGGGGGCTGGAACCCAATGATCTTTAAGGTCCTTTCCAACTTGATCCCAGGAATTCAAGAAAATTATCTGAATTGCTAAAAGGGTCTCATTTCTTTAAAAGCAGCAAATACTGCACCAGTTACAGCGAAATGAAACAAGATTTGTCTTGCAGCAAACAGAATGAGGAAGCCCCTGGACTTTGGTACTTTGAAGCTGACCCTGCTTGGAGAGAGGGGTGGGCCTGATGACCTTGAGGTGACCCTCTCAACAAAACTTATTCTACAACTCATCTGTTTTCACATAGATCCAGACAGATCCATTTCAATACAAGCACCCAATACAGAGAGCTATGGAGAATTCGATTCACTAGTATGAACTTTGTTACTAAAGGAAAGATGGGCGGACTGTTCAGTGGATAAGGAATTGGCTAGATGGTGGCATCCAGAGGGTAGTACTGTATGGCTTTAAGTCCAGATGGAATAGTGACAAGTGGTGTCCCTCAAGGGTCTGTGCTGGGACCGGTACTGTTTAACATTTTTATCAATGACATAGAGGGATTGAGAGCAACATCAGCAAGTTTGCAGATGACACCAAGCTGTGTGATGTTATCAATACACCTGAGGGACAGGATGTCATCCAGAGGGACCTGGATGGAGAGGTGAGCTCAAGTAAACCTCATGAAGCTCAATGGGAGCAAGTGCAAGGTTATGCACCTGGGCCGGAACAATCCTCAGTATCAATACAGACTGGGCGACAAGGGATTAAAAAGCAGCCCTAAGGAAAGGGACCTGGGGATGCTGATGGACGAGAAACTGGACATGAAAGAGCCAACCACATCCTGGGCTGCATCAAAAGAAGTGTTGCCAGCAGATCCAGAGAATTGATTCTCCCAATTTCCTCTGCTCTGGTGAGACCTCACCTGGAGTACTGTGTGCAGGTCCGGAGCTCTCAATATAAGAAGGACAGGGACCTGATGAAGCAGGTCCAGAGGAGGGCCACAACAATGATCAGGGGGTTCCTGCTACAAGGACAGGCTGAGAGAGCTGGGGTTGTTCGGCATGGAGAAGAGGAGGATCTGGGCACACCTAATAGCAACCTTTCAGTACCTGAGGGGGGCCTACAGGAAGGCTGGGGAGAGNNAGGGGCAATGGGTTTAAACTGAAGAAAAGCATATTTAGATTGGATCTTAGGAATAAGTTCTTTACAATGAGGGTGGTGGAGCACTGGAACAAGTTGCCCAGGGAGGTGGTTAAGACCCCTTCCCTGGAGACATTCAAGGTGAGGCTCGACGAGGCCCTGGGAAACCTGGTCTAGTTAGGTGTGTCCCTGCTGACTGCAGAGGATCAGACTAGATGACCTTTGAAGGCCCCTTCTGGCCCAGATAATTCCATGATTCTCTACTAAGCTGCTCCATCAAGATCATCCAAACTTCTAACAGCAGCTGGCATAACACACCACTTCCCTTTACTGATCTACTTTAAGTCTTTTGAAGTCCCTTGACATTCCCCGAGGAAAAGCAACAAGTCGGTCAAGGAGAAAAGCAGCAAGAATTCAGGAAGTGAATCAAAGAAGGAGGAAATCTAAATACAGAGAGCAGATGATTTCCAGCTAGTTGCACCAACATTCACCCAGCCCCTAAAGTCTATTAACTTATCCCCAGCACTCTCTGAGGAAATTTGGAAAAAAAAAAAAAGTAGACTTCTGGTTGCACTGAGAAGGCCCACTTGTCTTCACCGGCCATTCTGCCACTTAAACTGCTAGTGAACCTTCCTGAACAGGCACTTCCCTTATCCTCACTGATGCTTCTCTTTTCAAAAGGAGGGACTAAGCAGCTTTGCTGAAGACCAATGCATAGCCTAGTCTTGGCTTATGATACCAGATCCCCTTTCTGTGTCACATCCCTACCACTGGGAGAGACTTAAAACCAAAGGTAAAATTCTTAAGACTCGGATTAATAAATAAATAAATAAATAAATCAGACAGTCATCAAAAACAGGAAAGAGAAACCCAAAATAACAGGTTTAACTCTTCCCTCACTTTTCTAGCAAATTTATGGACTGATTGAACCCTTACAAAACCTCAAGCCACCAAGAAAGTTTCCCTGAAGATGCTACACTTCCCTTTTCTCATATTCTGCAAGTCATAATTACTAAGAAGCAATACTTAGATTGTCTCCATCAGAAGCCAATCTCTTTAGTACAACAATCCACAAAGTTATCAGACGCAGAAACACAAGGAAGCAAGCCATTTCTGCCAACTCTGTCCTAGCACCCTGGTACAAGTATCCAGTGAAGTCTTCCACACCAGTCCAGTATAGTGGTTCTTTTTATGATCCCAACCTAGAATTACTTTTGATATGAAGCATGGGAATGAAGGCAAACACAAAAATCATAAACATATCAAAGATTATACATGCAAAACTGGACAGAAGTAATAAACTCCTCTTTATGTAGATGTGTTTTCCCTGCTCCAGGCATGCAAGGGACACAGCAACATACTCACCTGTCTGATTGACATTGTGCAGAGAATGTAAAGGAAGATGAAGGAGCAGTCGGTATAATCCTCACCCAGAAGGTTGCGGTGGGAGAGACCTTGGATGTATGAGAGGGGAATAAATGGAAGCTTTGCCACCACTCGACCATCAAATCTAAAAAAGAGAGCACTATATTACAACTGGGGGACAGTAAGAGAGTCTTCAGCTATAGAAATAACAAGTAAGTGAATTCAACAGGCCACCAGAGCAGATAAGGCCACACGGGAAACTAAAAGGCCATGCTGCCTTCTCCAGCCCACCTCTATATATACCATAACAAGGAGCCTAAATACATTTCTGTCACAAAGCCCTCCACACCCACAAGGTTAGTAGGCTTCCCTCAATAACAGCTTTGCTATAGTCGAGCCAAATTATTTCACAGTTATTTAAGCAATCAGCTGGACAAACTGTTGGTCCATAAAGCCTTGGCTGGTGTTCTGCAGTTTAGTGGTGAGTATTTAAACATCAAATTTAGCAGATAACTTCTCAGAACAACGTCAGCAGTTGAATAAAAGGTGGATGACTATCACCCTACTGTATTGCACATACTGCAAGTAAATCAACTCTTTGCTTTAGGCAGTTTTTTTAAGCAGAGCATAAACTAAAGATACCTTTTCCTTTCCTAGAGAAGCTATATTTCTCAGCACAAGGATGCATAAGAGAGATATCAACAAAATGCTGCTTAATACCAACAGTCTTCCCTGCATTAACTCTGAAGATGAAAGCAGTGTAGAGGCATGATGATACCACATATTCCAAAGGGCCTCTCCTGCTCCTGGAACAATTCCAGGTCCACATTCCATGGTATTAGGCAGAGTGTGAATTCTGGCCAGTGTGGAAAGATTTCACCCAACCCAGACAGCTGGCACAATCTTTTGAAGTCAGTGCGTATGATGCCTCATAAGCATGTGCGTATTTGGATGTTATTTTCTCTGCATGTACTGATTTTCTAACAGGTGTTTCTTGTTTCAAGATATCTTAAATGAGCATTCTTTCCTGTGGAGATGCATTCACAGCTACAGCTCAAACACACACCAACTTTGTTTACATCTCACAAGCAGTTTGGCAAAAGAGCTAACAACGGATGTTTATCTCCCTGTAACATCCCCCAGTGGCTTAAAAATCTGCGTTATTCCTGCTGTGAGAGTGACAAGTACTTCAGCAGTATAGCACCCTGGAGGTACCTGCTTTTCATTCCAGCAAGTTTTCACACTTACCATGAAGGGATATTGAAACGCACAATTCCCAGAGGAAGACAGAAAACTAATTGCATTAAAAAGTTTCTGACAAGAGAATAATTGAGACACACAGAAGCTAATTCCTCTCCCAAGACAAATCCCATCTGCTTGGACACCACCACCGCTATCAATCTTGCTGCCTCAGAGCACCTTTTAAGTCACAACAGTTACTCAGAAAACTCATCTTCAGCACAGCATTCTGCTCTCTGGGTTTAAATCAGCCTTCTTGACACTTAGGTACACTTACAGAATGTTCGCCTTGGTGCCCCATTACTACTGACACTCTAAGGAAAAGAGTCCATCATCACAGTCACTTCGATTTCGGCTAAGCTGGCACTTGGCAAATGTGAGGTGCTTAGCCACAGGGTAGCAGAGTCTGCGTAGTACTTGACCAAAGGGCAGCACATTATGCTACTTCCATGCAATTCCTACTCCTTTTGTCCCCAGAGAGCAATGGACTCATTCAAGAACAGGAAAGGCAAGCAAGTAACGCCACAGCCATTACAGGTGTAAGCCACCCTTTTCCTCCTTTTTATACCACACCCAGAGTCTCCATGGATGACCTGACAGCAGCAGCTTCCCAGAGGAAGCTTAAGAGTCTCCTGAATTCATAACTGAAGCATTCTCCTCCTAAGACAAGCAGCTGCTCCTTATGCTATATCAACAGAATGACAGTATGTGAGAACCAGCTGCATCAAACCATTCTATCAGCTTCCAACATTTCAAGTGCAACCCTGGTTGCACTTTCAAAGTTGCCATTCCATGTCATGACGAAAATCTAAGAACTCAGAAAGTTGATACTTACATGGAGTTAAACATTCCCATCAAGGCAGTGAAGCAGAAGCCAATGGCAAACATGGATTTCATCCGAACCTGCAAGCAGAAAGATCAGAAATAATCAAAACAACAGGCCTACACTGAGGGACTATGGGATGACACCCTTAAAAACAGGCTTTCTACAGCATCACTGAAATCTAGAAGAGATGACCCAGAAGACCAGAGAGATTGTAAAAGTAATTGGAGAACTCCCAAAGAGAAGCTTGGCCAACAGCTGGGTACAAAGGCAGCCACAGAGTGGACCACTGGCATGAATAGCTGCTTTGGGGAGGGAGGGGGGGAGGGAGGGGGGGAGGAGGAGGGGGAAGGGGTGAAGGTGCTCAGGTGCTCAAGAACTGTCCTGTTACCTTCCACAAGTTGGCTGGTTGATTGTTTTTTCCCCTTAAGCCTATACAATCAATCAGCAGGGGATCATTATGAAGACAGAACATACCAGAGGAAGTCAGACAAATTAATTCTACTTTGAAAACATCATGGAGACTTACAAAGATGAAAAGAGCTAATAGTGGGCATGAGGCAGAAGTTGCTAGAGAACTCTGTGGCTTATAGTAAGATCTGTAGCTATTAGAGATAATCCAGAAGGACCTTTCAGGAGAAAAAGCCACTATGCCTGCCAGATGAACAAAGTCTTTCTGTTGCAAAACCAAGTGAAATCTTCAGCAGTTGGGAACTGGCTTTAAACTTCTTACCATTGACAAATCTCTGTTGTTATTCTTCAGTTTCTCTTCTTGTCTCTCTGGAAAGACAAAACCAACAACAATTATAATCACTTATATCAACATAGAAACCAGAGTGTTTTTATTTCCAGGAAGACTTAATCTTCTTGGCTCTCCAAACAAATAGCACTTCCAAAACCAACTCCAGCTCTCTATGCCAGACAGTAGAAAGTAAAAAACTGTACACAGCCAACTGCTTCTCCATCACAGCAACATGCAGCAAAGCAGCCACAAAAGAGGAGGTAGCTGGAATCATACATTCAGCACTTTTGAAAGAAATGCACAGAATGACAAATTTGCTAAACGCAACCAACTAACATAGCAGTACGAACAATGTTGCCAAAACACAGAGACAGTGCCTCTGTAACACTTCCAAAAGACAGCAGTCTCAGTTTGCTGCACCCCATGGTCACCATTATAAATACTTTATATAAGAAAGGATTTAATTTTGGAGGTATCAGAAGGGGTTCTGAAGCTATACACAGAGCCAGGAACCGCACCTCAGCAAGGCTAACATCCTGCTGGTCTTAGTAATGCATTTTGGGCCCTGGTAAGGCCTAAAAGACTGTCCAAAGAAGAAAGATAATTTCTACATTAATTTTAGTAGCCTGTGTATTACTATGCTTTGCAGATAATAGTATAAAATACTTCACTCTGTCCTGAAGTCACCACAAATTTCGAAGATGCCCAGTTTTCTGGGAGGGCATTTTCTATACCCCCTCACAGAAGGGCTGTTGAGCATTATCCGCCACCTGTTATGCTTCTTGTCGACATCCCCATAGTCCCTTGACCACTGTACTCCTCTCAGACAGAGGGGCAGCAGCCAGGGCTCAGAAGCAACACCTAGCTGAAGTAAAGATGTGGACAATGAAGAAACAGCCAAAGAATAGTGTGAATGAAAAGAGAAGGACTGTCAAGGGCTATGCAGCATGCAAGTTGTCCAGTAGATCCCCACTGAAGTTTCAGTACAGGAAGCCCACAGCATTCAACCTCAGTTATGTTTCAAGCCCTAATTAAAAGCCACTAAATACAGGGACTCTCAGTAAGTGTTATGCAAAGCAATAGCAACACCCCTATCCAGTTTCTTAAGACTCCTCATTGATATGAGGACTACAAACTACCCCCTCTGGCAGGAGCTTTCCAGACACCTGCTTCCTTACCCAGGTGGAGAGTTTTGTTCTGGAACATTTCAGCAACCACAAGCCAGCTCTTTAGGAATCACATTTGGCACAAATACTTGTTTTTTCCCCCCCCGATACATAATTAACCATCTATTTACTTGGGCTAAAGGTTACACAGGGATAAAGAACAGCCTTGATTCCCTGATACACCTGACCTGTTCCTCACCATTTCTACAAATTCAAAGCAAACAGGCTCTGGATGTTCTATCACCTTATATAAATGGTCTATTCTTGCTCAAGTCATATCTAAGCAGCATTTAAGTACTTTGCCACACAGCTGATTATATGCACAGAGAAAGAGGAACGGGTCAACAAGTAGCACCCTGGAGTGCTTCTTTTTCTGTTCACTGGAACATAAGCCACAAGGATACAGTAATCATATTATTTGTCACCATTAGGTTTTTTCCTTTTTTTTTGTTTGTTTGTTTTGGTTGATTGGTTTTGTTGTCTACTCAGCACTCACATGGACTCCTAGAAAGGTCAGTCTTTTTCTTCTAGAGGCACACAGGTGAAGAAAGCAATACCAAAGTTTAAGCTAACGAAGGTACTCCTTAAGTTGAAATGACAGAAGGCTGTACTCTGATGTTAAAGGTGTCCTGTTCCAGCAGCATGAAAGGTGATTTAGACACAATGTGACTGAAGGTGGTTCACATTACACTTAAAAATGTAAGTAGGAAACACCAAATTAAGCCTTCCCATGCAACTTTTACCCTAGCTCCCTATGCAACTTTTACCCTACCTCCCTATGCATATGCATGATTCACCCCTTATGTAACCAAGTAATGTCATACACACACCTCCTGCCTTATTCTATGCACAAAACAGATGGTAATTGAAGCAGGTCTGTACCATGGTTGTGACTTATCTGTAAAGCCTCATCTTTTTTTTTTTTTTAATTTTGAAAACTAGAGTGGTAGAATTTAAAGGAGCTCCAGTACAAGTAGATTTGCTGTTACAACAATGCTACATCTTGCAGAATGATTTGACATCCAGTAAGTTACCAGAATCAGAGATTTCAAAAGCAGTTAACAGCTGTGAGTCATTTTCTAGATGTCCAACTTGACATTTAGGGACAGATTTTTCAAAAACACTAAGAATTCAGTTTCGCCTGAAAACAAGTGAGACACTGAAGCTATGCAGCACTTGAAAAAAAAAAAAGTCTCAGTATCTCAGGCTTGGCCAGCAAGTATCACAACAAACAAAATCAGTGGTCATTTCCTAAGTTCTGTTCTTAGTCCCTTTGTGCTTTGTTTTTCATTTGCAAAACAAGATTATTTCAGCATTAAAAAAAAATTGGTGAAGTATCTGAATTCCTCAGATTCTACTCTTTATTAGTTTAGTCCAAGCACAAGGAAAATATTCTCTGCTAGGAGCATAGCTTGGTTAGCACCCTGCAAAAACATCATTGCTACACATTTAAAAGTGACCACATGTAACTGCATGTAACAGTAAAACATGCCTTATCCACTAAGTGGTATTCAACCCGTGCATGGATTATTCAAGATTAAAAACTGAAAGAGAACAAGAGGAAGAATTTTGGTTCCTGTCTGTTCAAGAGTCTAGTGATAACAGGTTTTATTCCTAGGAAGAACTGTTTGAAGATATGTTTATAATTATTCCCAAGTTTTGTACAGATCAAATGACTAACGCAGCTACCTGGTGTTACAGAGGAATAAGAAAACCAACTCCCAGGAGCTCTCAGAAGTGTTCCTGCCACAAATTCTGTAATTTCACTAAGCTTTGGTGTATGTTTTAGAGTCCTGCAGAAAATATAACTTTCTATTTCTCACGTCCATTAAACATCTACCACATTGATCATGAATAGTTAAGTACTTAAAAGTTCTTTACCTAGAAAGACTTAAGCTTATCATCAATGAAACAGAATGGAAAAATAAATCACTACCTAAAATTGAGGAAAACTAATTTAATCAAACCTGAAATAAATCTAAGCACAGTTACAGTTAACATACACACACAGTCACTTGGAAGTTGTAAATGAGAAAAAAATTCCAAAAAATACAATCATATAGTCACTTAGCTATTACAAGCTGACAGGGCACTGCAACAAAGAGCTTTGACAACAGAAGTTAAAAGAGTCATGGATAGAAAGGCTCAAGTCAGAGATAAAGGCAACCAGTTCATCAAGAAGTGCTGCTCCTCTCAGCAATGCTGTCCTTCCCTACATTTTACCAAAACCATCAGAAGGCTAGATGCCCACTGTCTTGGAAGAACAAGGCAAAAGTGTTCATATTCTGATCATCAGGCCAAGAAACAGCTCTTGCAGCACTTTAAATAAATAGTTTTGAAAGGAAGGAAAGGATAATCACTTCCATAAGTGACTTTTTAAGATTCCCCCACTCTTGGGGCACCACACTATTCTCCCAAGCTTACCTATTTTCTTTTTCTGCTGTCGGCCTGCTGATTCAGTTATTGTTTCCTTCTTCTTTTCCACTGTCAAGTGAAAACAAAGATATTCTATCATTTCAGCATAGGGATACCACTACTCCTTTTTCATCCACCAAAAAAAACCTCCCACTTTATTCCTTTAGAGAACAGCATTACAGAAGGAAGCTAGAACATATTCAGAATCAACAAGCTATAAAGAACCAAGGCTGACTCCACTACATTGAAATAATAAAAAAAGTTCAAAACCCTGGAGGAAACATCAGTTTACTTAAGGGGTTACTTTTAAACTCTGTCAAGAGCCCATTTCATTGTTAACTGAGCAGTGTGGGGTCAATTTTGTCTCAAATGACCCTTGCTGATTTGTCATTAACACTAGACAGTACTTTTGATTCAGCAAGTGTAATGAAAAGAGCTTTGTGGCAAGCTCTGCTCCCAATTATCTGCAGTGGGAAGCAAAGTACAGGAGAGCCTGTGTTCTCATACATCCCTTCTTCAGAGGATGGCATTCTCAGGAGAAATGCCGTCCAAGCAGTTGGCCACAGCCTCTCCATTCTTCAATTAATTAGCACTGAAGCATTTCCAATATTTTTAAGTGTGAGTCTAAGCAAAAAGTTACCAAAGTCTCAAATCAGACACTCACCAAGCAAACTACCACCACTGCAGCAAAAAAAGCTAACATGAGCTTATAACACAATAAATGGGCTGCTCATCTGCAAATGCTTTTTTGTCAACATCAAGAAGAGCTTTTCCAGGAAGTACAAGACATTTTAATTTAAGACCTATAAGAAGAGTACTACAAGAAGTGAGGATAAGAATGTATGACTATGGTCTAACAACAGAGAGCAGCTCATTTGTATTTTATGTATCTGCAAGACATCTACTCTACCAATGAATAGACTTGGCTTGGTGTTAGCTCGCAGCATCAGCTTAGAGACTTGATCATTGGGACTCACATTAAGTACTAGTTCAGCCCAGATCTTCTAGCCTTGATTTCAAAGCACTGGTGAACTAAAGACAGCTAGCTTTGCAAGTCACACAAGGCTTGGCAGTGCTGCCATCTGAAATCCCTGTGTTATGTGAGGCAGTCACAACTTCTAAGAAAACCACAGTAGCCCAAGTGAGATATCCAAGCATCATCTCTTCTACTGTTAATGTAGTAAGACACAATTGTTCTTTCCAAAGAACAAGCACTATCTCCAAAGGGCAGGCTAGCACAAGGAGGAAGAACAGGGAAGTCTACTCAGAGGGAATGCTAGAGTGAGGTGCCATTTGACACAACACACCCAGTGCTCACAGAATGCTCTCTTCATAACCTTCCCCAGTTGGATTTGGCATAAGGAATCTTAATAGGTCCATCCCAACCTTAGTCCACATTAGCCCCATGACCCCCAACTCTAAACCCAACCTGAGAACACTGACTCTTTTCAGGCCTACTTGTTGCTCCCAGCCTCCTGTTGCTCCTGGGAGGCTCCTCCAGACCCCAGCTTTATGCCAACCCTGAGGAACTCTACAGCCCTAATTCCCTTAGAACAAACAACTGTCAAGCAGTCTCGCAAGCCTGTCCACAGGAACACACATGACAACACAGGAGGAATTCCAGAGGTAGCCTTCAGCCTTGCAAATTTACCACTACATTTACCTCCGAACTTACTATAGCCTCTGCAGCAGTCTCAGACAATGCTGTACCTCTCAACAGAAACAGGATGACAGGAAGAGTTGAAACTAAGGACTGTGTGTGAGTAACAATGTCTGCTCAAGCCCATTTGTTTTTGCAATCCTTAGGATTCTAAGGATTGCTAGGTCTCTCACGGGAGAGCTTAAAAATCTCAAATGTGTTTTTTCCTGATTCAGATGTGTTAGATAACAGTTGAAAGGTGTGGCTCAAGTGGTCTACTTTGCAAAATGTCTGTAAGCCATCAGGTCAGCCAGCTGTCCTTAGCACAGGAGGAAAAAAAAACACACACACAAAAATCAAAACTGAATTTTTAGTGACTCCTTATTCTGTTTTATGTTTGTTTTTTCTTTTTTTTATTGGGGATGGCAAATCAAACATGAGTTTAGAAACTAATTGAGATGCAGGAACCTCACATCTTTCCCTTCACAGACTATAGCCTAGATATCAGGAGAACTATTAAAAGGAGCATTGAACTCTTAATCTCTGGGGTTTAATGATTGCTTTAAGTCCCACTAACTGCTTTCAGAGCTCCACAGCACAAACACACTAGAACATTAAGTTTTCAGCTGGGCTTCAACTACTTCTCTAACTTGCTCTTCTGGGCATAATTCTACCCTGCACATTTTTGTCAGCCAAGCAGATATGCAATCCCCATCTGATACTGCTGTGATGACAAAAGCCCTTAATTTAGGAGCTGTGACACAAGCATGACTATACTTCAACTCTTCAGTTTATTTTGCCCAGGGGAAAGCTGGAATAAACTGGACTGGAAAGCCCATGCTTTGATAATACTGTTCTCTCATGCACTAAGAGTACTGTCATCATGGAGAAATATTTTTAAGGTAAAACCAGTTCAGGTTTTACCCCACTTGTTGTGTGCTGACTCTTTACTGCTGCAACTTAGGTAGGCTCCATATAATTGAGTTTGAAAGGTCAGCTGAATTTCTCTTATGCTCCTTGGCTTCTAATACAGGTCCCTTTAAACATTCTACCTCAAAGGTTTACCATTCCTCTTAATACCTTAAATGCATATCTTCTAACTGCTCACCTTCAGCTCCTTTTTCCCCTTCCTCCCTCAAGCTTTTTTTAACCCCTGCCAGGCTTATGAAAGCTGCCTGGCAGAAAAAGACCTGGGGGTTTTAATTGACAAGTGGCTGAATATGAGCCAGCAGTGTGCCCAGGTGGCCAAGAAAGCCAATGGCATCCTAGCTTGTACTAGAAATAGTGTGATCAGCAGAAGTAGGGAAGTGATTGTCCCCCTGTACTTGGCACTGGTGAGGCCACACCTCNNGGCACCTCAATACAAGAGAGATATGGAGGTGCTGGAGCGGGTACAGAGGAGGGCAACAAAGTTGGTGAAGGTCCTGAAGCATAAATCTTATGAGGAACAGTTGAAGGAATTGGGACTGTTTAGTTTGAGGAAGAGAAGGCTGAGGGGAGAAGCCATAACTCTCTACAACTACTTGAAAGGACACCATAGGGAGGTTGGTGCTGGTCTCTTCTCACAGGTAATGACAGAACCAGAGGGAATGGCTTCAAGCTCCAAGGGGTTAGGTTTAGACTGAACATTAGGAAAGAATTTTTCACAGAAAGAGTGATCAGGCATTGGAACAGGCTGCCCAGGGAGGTGATTGAGCCACCATCCCTGGATGTGTTTAAGAGTAATTTAGATGTGGTGTTGGGGGATATGGTATAGGGGAGAACTTTGTAGAGTAGGGTAGATGGTTGGGCTCGATGATCCCAAGGGTCTTCTCCAACCGAAATGATTTTATGATTCTGTATCTCCTTTCTATGGAAGTATTCAGGGACTTCTGTTTTCTAATCAGTTCAATGGTGTTTCTAGTTTACACTAGGCTAATTTATTTTTATATCAGCTGATAGCTAAGACCTTTCTATCATAACTTTGTTTTTACTCATCCCCCACCATGAATCATCACTTTTACTCTTTATGTATTACACTATCCTCTCATGGTATTCTCAACCCTAGTTCTTTCTTATTACAGATCTCAAATTCTCCACTGCCCTTGAAAAGCAGAAACTGCAACTTTGAACTTATTTCAGGCATCTAAATGAATCTACATATATAGACACTGGCTACTCATGTTCAGGAAAAAGAGATGCCAGTACTGATCTCTTACTCCCTTCTGTCCTCCATTAAGAGGAAGAGGAGTATTCAGAAAACACAACAGATTTTTGTACTAACTTTCTCTCCAGCAAATCACAAGCATGAAGGACAGGAGTACAGACCAGACTCTGAGTATAGACTTGTGTAACTTGTAAAATTATGCTCCTATGAAATGCAAGCTGAAGAAAGTTCTTTCCCTTAGCAGAAGCTGCAGCAGGAATTTCTCAGAGCATTGACTCTATTTAATTTGACATCTGCTAAAGCAGGTTGTAACATGAGCAGCAAGACACATTCTCTAATGCCTGAAAGGTACTTACATTTCTTGCTCTGTTTTTCCACTTCAGCCTTTAATCTCTTGTATTTGTCTGTTCGGTATACCAGCACCCAAGTTATACCTGAAAGAAACACTCAGCAAGTAACTAGATCAGTAAAAAACTCTTGCAATAATAGGGACACAAGTTAGCAAATACTTATGCAAAAATACACATCAAGGCTAGAAAATCACATTATAAGATGGCAAAGGTACCATAAATTACCACAAAGCTGTGTCATCACTCTCTTTCTTCTGTCATCACTGTCTTTCACTTCTCGAGTTCCGTGCCTGTAAAATTACTGTCTTTGGAAGTTTCTATTGAGCATTATTGTTTTGTGGGACTCATTCAGTTCCTTCATGATCATATTTACCAGCTGTTGCTCACCTTAAAACCAGGAGTTAAGATTAAGGCAATAGAAATCTTTGTGTTCTGCATTTTCATAGCACCTAATTAAGGCCCGAGGAACAACTCCTGCTCCTACCAGGACCTGCCCATTAGTAGAAGCACATTTTGAAAAGGCAAATAGAGATATTAGGCTAGAAAAAAAACTCAACAGATTCTCCAATCTAACTCCTCACACTCAAACATGATCAAAATAAGTTTTGCAGAAACACTGTTTTGCAAACAGTTTTATCTGAGCTCCTACACAAAGTTTTTGGCCTTTTTATTGGCTTTAGTTTGACAACAGGATTGTGCCTCTGAGGGCCAGGGATCACCAGCTGCAGAGAAGAGTTCAGAGATCAACACAGCTTTTTCAGGCAGTAGGGCTCTGAAAAAACAAGTAGCATATTCTACCTGGGACTCTCCCTGCCCTTGTATGACCAAAGATAGGGTCTTGCAGCTCTGGTACAAAGGAGTGTCAGGAGGAAGGAGAAGCTTCTGAATACTCCAAAAAGTTATCTGTCCAACTTGTCTTTAAAAAGCTGCACCTATTTCAACACCCTACAATTTAAAAAGCCTTTTCAGTCAACCACATCATTGCAAGCTCAGTTGATTTTTTCACATCCTTCCCACAAGAGCCACAAAGAACTGTCAGTGTCCGCTTTCAGGCACACTAAAAACTGTCAGCTCATCCTCCCATAGCCTTCCTTCTTCTAGACCATACAAGCCAAATCACCACCACTTCACATCAGAAGCCAGTTTTCTTCACTGCTGTCCTCCGGAGTACCTATACGGGGTTCCAAACACCAGGCCTCATGTGCCCCTGAGTCACTGAGCCTCGTTTCGCACTTTCACTGTCCTGCTTTTCCTCCTCCTCCTCTTCCGCCACCTGCTGTCCCGACCGTTCCACCCACCCTTCCCAGGACCCCAATCCCGCCCTTTAACCCATTCCCTCACAGCGCTCAGGTACGGCACTGCACTGGCGAGGAGCAGCCTACTGCCAGCCCCTTCCCGGTCACCCCCGAGAAAGGCTCTTCCCGAGACACCCTCGGACCACCAGGGCCAGGCCCAGCCCTAAGGCCTCCTTGCTCCGCCGGGGCGCAGCCTAGCACAGGCCCGTCGACAGGGGGAGGGGAACACCACAACCCACCCGCAGCGGCCCAGCACTCACCTTCGGCCAGCAACGCGGTGCACACAGAGATGAAAACGATGAGGAGAGTATCAGCGAACATGGTGCTCATGGTGATAGCACCTCAGCCCGATAATGCCGCCGCACTCCCGGAAATAGACCCCGCCACCCGGAGGCTACCGAGGGGGTACGTCCCTTAGCAACGGCCGAAAGCGAGCGTCCGCGCTTCCGGTAGAGGTCGATAGCAAATCGACGCGGCGCTGGGAGAGAAGCCGCGGGAGCAGGGAGGAGCGGGGAAAGCACGAGAGGGTGAAGCGCTGTTCTGATTGGGCGAGGTGGCTGTCAATAGTAACGACGCGTCCCCGCCCTCGCTCGCTGACGCCGTGGAGTGTGGACTGGTAATGCCGCGCAACCTGTCCTGGCGGCGGGGAGGGGCGTCCCCGGGCATCCCTCTCTTTGGGGAGTGGAGCCGAGATGAGACGCCTTCCCAGCGACCGAAGGGGGCGTCCTTCCTGCCACAGTACCTCTGGAGTTCCGCACACCAGGGCCTGGTGATGCCCATGCCCCGCAGAGGGCCTTGACTTCCTGTGTCTTGCTGGGCCCTGGTGCCCCACACAGCGCCCTCAGAGGCGCACCTAGGCCGTTTCCAGGGGAAGACACATGAGGCATTTATGTTTGTTGAACGTAACCTTTACAGTCATGAAGGGGTTGGCTTGGAGCAGCCTTCCTGGTTTCCAGAAGCGTGCCCTAGGTTAATTTGCCAATGGCATGAACATCCTGTTCATGAACATCCTGTTCATGCTTGTTCATGCCTGTAGCAGCAGGAGGCATTTTCTGGGATCACATTTGTTGCTGGCTCCTCATACAGCCAGCAGCAGAGTATTGTGTTCGGTGATTCAAAAGGGTGGAAGCACATTCCTCTGTGTATGTAAAATATTCATGGACAGGATGAGACTAAGAAGAACGCTAATGAGGACAGTGAAATAATGGCATGGATTTAGCAGAGGCACTAATTGATTTTTATAGGTGTTATGGTGGTTACACCTGGAGCCACAGAACTAGGCTTCATCCACAAGCTGTAATGGGTAAGGAGACCTAGAAAGCAGAAATATAGAAAAGGAAGCAGAGCAGGCAGCGAAGGGCAGGTTTCTGCCTATCCTTACGTAATGGAGGAGTTTGCCATCAGTGGAGAGCAATGCACCATGGGATTACATGCACAGAGCTGCATGAAAAATAAGGAAGGTAAAAAGCCCCACCATCGCCCTTAAACACTCCATTCAGAAAGACAGAGACAGCACCGCAGTTCAGAGAAGGCAGCGCAAGTAGTAAGTGAGGGCATGAGATTAGACAGCAAACAAATCCTCTGGAGCCTGGTAACATTTGCATACAAGGAAACATGAAAGCCACATGTGCAGGTGGATACGCAAAGAGTCAGGCATCACTGAAAGTTACAGCTAAGCACCCTATGTGCCCCAAGGAAAGTCCTGGTGCTGCCTCTGGGCACAGGAAGGGAGCTTTCTGCAAGATCAGGGGAGAACTGGGAGCAGAACCTGTCTGTGAGCAGTGGGAGTCTTGTGGTAGTGAGAGCCATAAGGGAGATGAGAATGAAATCAAGGGTGGATATTTCATTTTAGAGTGAGCAGCAGAAGATATTAATGGATGACGATGTGTCAAGACCCATGATAATATTTTGTGCCTAGCTGTGTGCCACCTCATGCGCTCGGCTGTGCTATATGTTCTCCACCCTCCGATCTTCTCTTTAGAGCTCCCTTTCCTGGCTGTGAGGTGTAGTGGTATCAATGAAGGAAATATTTGGAAAAAGTTTCACTTACACCACTATGTAAAATGATTCACACAATATTGTTTATCGACACCAAACTGGCCTGCCTCAAGAAGACTTGGGTGGCAGAAGCCAGGGCAGGAGAAGACGATCAATGACATGAACCTTTTCTCTCTCTGGTGTCCATGCTTTGAACTGGAGATAGAGGTGACACGGGCTCTTTGTAACTTCATCCTGTCATTTTTAATCACACCAGGATTCTTAGCAACAGTTTGGGGTTTTTTCAGGCAACAGAAGACATATTACTCTCAATGGCATTTCCTTTTTAAAAGAGCATTCTGATCGACATGTAAAGGAGCAATAAAGACTTGGGTGCAGTTTGGTTCTACCTAACAAGGCTGAGATATGAGAAAAAGGAAAGCATTTGCATAATACATAGCCCTGGGCATGGGAGTTAGGGGTCAGTGCAGTCTACAAACATTCTAGCTACAGCAGAGGAAGTATTTATGGAAGTATCTAGAAACTAGATTAGAGGGAGTCATGTCTGAGCAGATTTCATATACTGAAGTCTCCGGACTTAAACTGAACCAAAGATTAAGTTACTTTGCACAGAATGGTAATGGCTGACAGCTAGGAAGTGTGTAAAATTCTTGGGGGAATTTTGAGGAAAGGTGCCATCTAAAACTAACTGGGATTTGGGATTTTATTCACTTCCAGTTTACAGCCCTGGCCTGGTTTTGTAAGAGATGTTAATCTGGTCTTTGCAAGTTCTTCCTGTGTTCTTCTTGTATAAACAATCCTTGAATATCCTTAGCTTGTACCTCTCCAGGGCCCATCAAGAGGTGTTTGCTTATCCTTCCCTCTGCAAGTGTCTCTGTTCCTGCCACGTGCCGAGCATCTGGATTAGAAGGGGAACTGGAGATGAAGTGCCACGATGGGCATCCTGCAGGGGTGCTCAACTCTGAGGTGGACGGACAGCACAGTCTGGAACAGCTTCAGCACAGCAGGGGGGTTTGCTCTGTCCCTGGGCAGGGCTGCAGAGAGGCTGGCAGCAGTCACCGTGGGCAGGAGGAAAACCAAATAACCTGGAGGACGCGCTGAGGGGGTTTTGTCATTCAGACAGGGGTGTGTCAGCATGGAGAGAGGGAGGCAAAGAAAGAAGAGCTGTGAAGGTGGTGTGCACAGGAGCCATGCCCTCAGCTAATGGTCGAAAGCTGGCACGGGGCCATGGGAATCCACTGGAATTCACCCCCGCAGGAAGTTCTTATCCGCATATAGCACTTCCTCCTGTGGCACTGTCTGCGGGTGCTGCCACGCTCCCAGGCCACCAGCCGCAGTCTGCAGGGACACGGTTGGAGGGGAATAGGGAGCGGTGGGCAGAGAGGGGTCACACCTTCCCTGGAGATCCTCTCTCTCACATTCCACATGGTGAGGGCCTTCACGTGGGACTGCATCTGGCAAAGCTTTCCACACCTGTTTGTAGTGAAGTGAGAAGTTGAAAACCTCACTGAAATTTGCCGTCCTGTGAACAGGGCTGGGAGGAACCTTAGAGCATTGTTGGGCCCCAACGCAGGATCAACTCCACTAAAAACTTTCTATAAAGGAGCTTGCCTAGTGCTTTTTTTTTTTTTTTTTTTTTTTTTTTTAAAAAAATCTTCAGCAGTGGAGAGTCCTTACTTTCCCTAAACAACCTATTCGAGGACTTAACTACCCTCACCCTTAGAATGTCTATACTGAATTGCCCTTGTTACAATTTGAGCTGGCAACATTCTATTCTAATCCCTCAGTGTAAGAGAAATGAAATCACTTCCCGTGGTGGAAGCCTTTTACGTGTTTGGAAACAGTTACCATGTGTCCCCCAGAGCCATCTCTTTCCCAGACTGAACATGCCAGGTTCCTGCGGTCCCTCTGCAAAGCCAGACCCTGGGCTGTTCCCGGGACCCTGGGATGGAGTCTCTCCATCAGGCCCTCATGGAAATACAGTGCCCAGGGGCATTCACACTCAGCAGAGGGTTAGCTCCCACATCCTGCCCATGCTTTTGTACATCCCAGGTGGTGGTTTACCTTTAGCATGGCGTTGACTCTTCAATCCACTGCCCTCCGTGATCTTTTATCTGTAAAAGGGATGGCTAGCCAGCAGGTTCCCACCTTGCCCACCATGCACAGTTGCTCTTACCTAAGTACAGGACTTAGCACTTGCCCATGTGGACTCGCACCCTACATTTTGCTGAGCCTTTTTCCGTTTTGTCAAGAGCATTTTGGCTCAGTATCCTGGCCTCCAGAGTGCTCACAGCTCATCCTAGACGGGTCCTGTTTGCCAAAGACGTGATTTTTTTTATTCCCGGCCTCGGGTCGTTAACAAGCACTCCTAAGTGTTTGGAGGACCAGGGCCCGGGTGGGTTGGGAGAAGGAGCGTGGGGGGGAACTTAATAACGGCGGTGCTGCTGGGGACCCCCCCCTTTGTGTGATGCCGGCCCTCGCCGGAGCCCGACGACGGCGTGCAGATAGCGGGACTCAGGGGTCAGAGCGGCAACCCAGCCTGGCGGGGAGAGGGGAACGCGAGACCGGTGCATGGAGGCGGGGGGAAGGTGGGGGCCATCTCCTTTGTCCCCGGGCGGGCGAGTTTCGGGGGCCCATGTGGCCACTGTGCCGCGCCGCCCGCTGGCGGGTTGGGCCGGAGCATGTGCAGCTGCGACAGGCACCTGGCAGGGAGCCGCAGCGCCGGGGATGTGAACCAGGCGGGGAGGAAGGCCCTTGACTCATCAGATAAATCCAGCCCCGCACGGAGAGAGAAGGCGTCGACGGCGGAGGCGGCGCTGCTGCTTAGCAGGAGAGGATGGCGGGGGACAGTGAGCAGAGGCTGGAGGAACACGGGCAGCCCAGCGGCGGCGAGCCCTTCCTCATCGGGGTCAGCGGCGGCACGGCCAGCGGCAAGGTATGGGGATGGGGGGGCGAGGGAGGGAGGGAGGGAGGAAGGAAG
Organism: Scolopax mira; assembly: GCA_004320125.1. NCBI lineage: Eukaryota > Metazoa > Chordata > Aves > Charadriiformes > Scolopacidae > Scolopax > Scolopax mira. The sequence goes on from BJBW01007287.1 coordinate 34,271, forward strand.
GAAGGAGATGGGGGGCTTCGTGGCGGGGATTCGGAGGAGCTCCCAGCGGAGGGATGAGAAGGGAGCGGAGATGCGGGGCCTTTCCCCGCCGCGCAGCTTCCCCCCGGCCACACGGCAGCTGGCGGGTCCGAGCGGCCGGCCCACCACGTGCGCTGCCCCGACGGGACGGGACGGGACGGATGCGGTGGGACCGGGTGGTCTCACTGCCCCGGCGAGCCCCAACACCCCTCCCCACCACCACCCCCCCGGGACGAAGCGGCAGAGGGAACGGGGCCGCCGAGGCCTCTACCCGGCCGGCGGCTGCGGGAGCTTGGCGGCCGGGAGCCCCGGGGACACGTGGTGGTGGGTTGCGCGGGATGAGCGCAGGCTCCATCTCCCTCTGGCCGGGACTCCGCTCCTCTCTGCCGAGACGGGGGGCAGCGGGTAGGGCTTGGGGGCTGTGCGGGGCGTGGGCGGCCCCCGGTCCAGCCGGGATGGAGGCGGCATCCTCCCCGCCCCCTCTCTCTGCAAAGTTCTCTCTCCCGTGGCTTTAAGGACCGCTTCCCCTGTCACCCTTCCACTCGCAGTGTCTCCATGGGGTGTTCCCCCTCACCAGTGCAATTATTCAATACTTTTTTTTTTTTTAATGGTGTCGGTCGTGCGGGGGGGGGGGAGGTGTATTCCCTTTTTCTGGTTAAGTTTGGGGTGGCAGGAGTGGAAATTCTGCAGTAAATGCTGACTCACAGCGGCAGAACGACCTCCGTTCCGCCGTGCCCGGGAGGGGCAGGTAGGAGCGGGAAGGGGGACTGCGGGGCCGGGGGGGAGCTGTGCCGGCCGACGGTAATGCGGATTTTCTCCGGAGGGCTGCTACACCCAAACCGCAGGGCAACCCTGGCAACGCAATGGCATTCTATTTTGATTTTTAATTTTTTTTGTTAGTTATTTCATACAGTGGGTTTTTCTTTATTTTTTGAACCCGTTTATTTGTTTCTATCCTAATATGAAAAGAAAAACTACTTTTTTTTTCCTTTCTTATTTAAGAACAGTAAAACCAGATTCATAGTTACTCAGCCCTGCTATGCAGGGGACCATAGACCTTCTACCCACATTTTTACAGGGACATCTTGGGAGAGCGTGAATAGATTTGGAAGTAGCAGTCAATACCTCTGACATATTACTTGCTAAGGAAACTGAATGTGGGCTGTCACAGGAGGAAGACAGTCTTGCATCTCTGGGTTGATTCAGGTTTGGAGGGGGACCCCTTCTTTCCCTCTTGAAAGATGGCATAATCTAACTGCTGTACCTCAGCCCACAATCACAGTGGTTTGAGAATGTGTCTCTACCTTATTATTGATCCTTGGACCATTGTTGGTACTGCAAGGGGGGTCATCCAGATAGAACAGGGGAAGGATGGTCAGAGGATGCAACCACTCTCTGCTGGGAACTGAAGCTGGATTGTTCCTGCAGTACAGCTCCTGGTGACTCAAACACGCTGGGTTTGTCTGCTCTCTGATGCATGGATCTGCCTCTCTCTAGCTGTCCCAATAACATCATGTCTGGCACTGCCAAACTGCTATGTCTCTGAACGCTGTGTCTCTGGCCCACAAGGTAAAGGCAGTGATTACAGTCCAATATGCCACAGTTGTTCTCAACTTCAAAGTGAAAATGCTTACTAGCAGTAGGCTGCCTTAGAAAAAAAAAAAATAGGGAAATGTTCCTTTCTAGCAAAGGAGATGTACTAACTGGCTTTTCCTGTCTCTCAGCTTTGATTTCCCCTGCTCCAGTAATAGCTGACTGCTAAAAACCTCTGTGCAGTGCTGCCCATTGAAGGGGATCCAGCAGATCAGTACAAAGTTCGTGTGAAAAGGCTGCAAGAAATATGCTTGCAAAAAAAAAAAACCCAACAAGCTTCCTGAAGGAGAAGCAATGGGGGGGGGGGGCGGGGGGGAGAAGGAAGACCTGGTGCTTGTGCACACAGACCTGCAAATTCACACTTGATGCAAGGGGTGCAATTGGACTGTTCCCCATCGGGCTAGTGACAGTGCCTTGAGCCAGGTGATGCCAAGTGCTGCAGCACGCTCAGGGAAAGCAGAGGTGGGGCTGGTGTGGTTTGCTCATCTAAGGGTATGCCTGTAGCTAAAATCCAGCCTGGCAAGTGCTATGCCTGGTGCATTGGCTCTGGGTGAAAACAAAATGCTCCTAGAGGGAAAGCTAAACAGGGCACCTTTCCCACTGGGGAAGCAGCAAATCCATCTGACTCGCCTTCACACCAATTGAGGGTTGTTGTCTTCACACACGCCTTTGGCAGTACACCAGCCTGAAGATAAGGGAGAGCATGAGCTTTCCAAGGACCCCCCAGCTCCTCCCATTGCTGCTTTTGTTGAGTCTAAGGTGGGGAAAAAGGCTCCTTGTCCTCTCATCCCTCATGATGTACCAGCTCAGTCAAGCAGTGGAAGGGAGGGATCCAGTTTGTAGCTTGCCACAACTTGTTGTGATGTGTGGTGCCCTGGGGAAGCTGTCAACTGAAGTGGACAACCTTCCCCCAAAGAGTTGGGGAAAGTGTTTGGCTGGTATTTCTTAAAGGCAAATTGGTGGGAACTCCAATTCAAAGGCTAACTGCTGTTCCCTAGTGAGTAAAAGAGGCTTGAGCAACTTTAAGTACTCAATAGGAGGTAGAAACATGAGTGCTGTCCTGGTTTTGGCTTGTAAAAGAAATCTGGACTGTGATGGGAGCTGCAGAGGTCCTGGGCAGGCTGTGATGCTGCAGCCTCTAGGAGGGCAGCACCAGCCTCATGGTGGCTGTTCTGTGTTGGCTCAGCTGGGGGAGCACCATTTCTCCCACTGCCCCCCCCCCCCCCCCCCCCCCCCCCCCCCAAATCCAAGCACTGTGCAATCTGGGCAAAGCTTGCTGCCATCTCTTGATGTGGGAGAGATGATGTAGCTTTAAGACCCCCTTCTGTGCCAAAGCTGAGAGAAGTGCAACCGCCTCATTTCCTCAGTAGGATTCCCAAGACTGGTTGTAGTGTTTTCTTTAATCCTATAAGCTTTCAAGTGCTCTGCCAACGCTCCTGTTTCCTTCTTACACCCATCATTTTTGTGCTAACAGCTTCTTCCCTCCCTCTTGCAAGAGATTCCTGACTACCAAGGACTGCAGGGTGCAAGGCAGGCAGCCAGTCTAAGGGCTGGAGGAAAGTCCAGCAAGCTGAATACTGGTTTGAGCTTGGAAGTGTTGAGATACATCCTTAAGCTCTTTGTGCATCCTCACTCCAGCTTGGTTCCTGGGATATCCCTCAGGTCTGCTGGCAGTGCTGGAGTGGCTCGCTCCCAGCAGCAGCAGAAGCATCTGGTGCTGGGGTGGTTGCAGGGGTGGGGAGAGCTCTTCAAGCATTAATAGCTTTTGCTGCCAGGTGAGGTGCTGATTGCTACCTTTCAACAGGAGGTTGTAAGAAAAGACAGACTTACAAAGGGTTGAAATGCTTTTGTTAGATGCCTGGCTAGTGAGGGCTGAATATGGGTGCCACTGTGGCCCAGTTACTGTACCTGTTGGATCTTGAGTTGGCACATAAAGTTGGAAATGTCTCTTTGAACATGCAGCTTGAGAATTTCCAGATTGCAGCGCACCAAGATTGCAGCATGTGTTCAGCCAGGTGTATTTTCACTGTTAATCTGTTAGGCACTTCTGCTTTAAACACCAAAAAAATGCTGTCTGGCTCAACTGGCTGCCTGGGAGAATGAGCTAGCCAGGAGGCTGGAGAAGGCTGGTATCACCCATCCAGGGTGGGACAGTCAGTGTGTTGGTCCCCAGGGAAGCAGTGGCCCTAGCTGCAGTGCATCTCTGCCTGAAGCAGTTTCTTCCCCACGTGGGGCTTCTTGTATTACAGAGCTCAGCCTCCTGCAGTGGTAGCAAGGGCTGAGGTCCCCCATAGCAGCTGGGGGTCGTCACCAGTGTGTCACCACCTGGATGCCAGGCAAAGAAGCCCAAGGAAGACCCAGCAGTGACACAGGAGGGAGGCACCAGCAAAGATTACAACAGTACTATGTTGGTTCAGCACCATTTCCTGGTGACGTTGGTTCTGTGGCTGGCAGGAGCTCTAAATCACAAGGTTTGACTTGTTAAACAACTGGTGTCAATGTGTGCTAGAGACTTGTCAAACTTTCTAGTAGAACATTGTTCTGCACCAGCTCCTGATCAAACTGATACAGAGGACGTTTTGATGGGTCAGCCCTTTCCTGTTACAGATGGAATAGATGTGAGCTCATTATAGAGCCTGCTCCTACCATAGTCCCAGGGGCTCAGCCAGCTTTAGGCTATGGCTGTATCTGAATCCAGTGGATTGGGAGGATTGTGCTAGGTGAGTTGTTTTCTTCCACATGCCTAATCTGTGTTCAGATGCTCTTGTATTTGTGTGTGCCTGTTTATGTTCCAGCCTGGGACTGCTGATTACATATGCAGTGTGTTTCAGTGTAAGTGAACAGAAACCTGGCTATCCTAGTCCCAAACTGGTTGGCTTGTGGTTTGCAAAAGGAAAAGCGGGAATGGTGAACCTGCCTGGAAAAGCTCTGGGTGGAGGCCCAAGTTTTTGGTACAAGAATAGCAAGTTTCCAGTCCCAGTGCTGCTGCATGGATGTGCTCCTTTAGGACTGGAAAGGATTGCATGGGTCATGAACCAGCTCTCTGCAGTCACAGGCAGGCATTTAATAGATGCTCTGGGACTCTTCCCAATTTGGTATCTGTTCTGTCTGTCACCCCAGTCCAGCAAGCACTTCCTAATACTCTATAATTATCATAACCTTACAAGAAGAGACCAAAATCCACAACTTGTGTGCTGCAGGAGATGAGGTGGAGAAAAGGGCAGCTGTACTACGGCTCCTGATTTCAAAGACCCAATTGAGTAAAAGTCTCCTGCAATGTCTGGAAAGGGAAGCATGCTACAGGGGACATCAGAGACATGCAACAAGTAGTGGTGCCTGATGTGATTTTTAGAGAAAATCCTGCCAGATCCCAAAGGTTTATTTTATCTACAAGCATGTGATGAGGACACCTTGGCCAAGCTATTGACAGCCCCTGCCAAACTTGTTCATATCCAGATCCCACAGGAAGGGGTTGTGGCAGTGATGTCCATAGATACAACCTCTGGGCTCCTCTGCTTGGTGGGATGTGAGTGCTACAGCCCTATACTCCTTGCTCCTGGTTGTAGCATTTGTTGTAGGCCAAGGACATTACTGTGCTGGGCAGGATTGTCCTCTTGGTGAGCAGCCTGCAGTGATGGAAGGAAGAGAGGCACCAATTCTGGCCACACTGGAACCCAGCACATGCCTTTCTTGGTAAGTCTTGCTTCTGGCACAGCCCTTCTCCCTTGACCCACTCCTGAGTGCATTGGCAGCTTTGGTAATTCTTTAGAGCTGAAATTACTTTATCTGGTGTAAGTCACTTTTGTTAGGTGTCTAGTCTAGAGTCCTTGGGAAGATGGGAGGTCCTCCCTGCTGCTGTATTGAAAGCCTAATGAGCAGCCTGGTGTAGACATCCCTCTGTAGTGCCAGACTCCCTGGGGATGGGATGGAGTGCTCTGAGTGGGTTTGGGCATACCCACACACAATAGCTTATGGATTCCTCCTAGCCAGGACAGGCCTTACCAGCCAAGGCAGACGTATCTGCACTGCCCCGTCTGCTGCAGCAAACAGCAGGGGCTGGGAGCATCTTGGTGTCCTGTCTGGTACCTTTACGTGGTGGTTAACTGTACCACTGTCCATCAGCTTTCTCTCTAATACCCATCTGAAGTTATAACTCACTGGCTGATCAGAGCTACCCAAGAGGGATTGTGAGATAATCTGCATAATAATATTGGAGAATTAGTCAACTCCTGAAGAATATCTGAGCAGCTGGCTATAGGCCATGAGTGAATATGAATTAAATATGTAATGTAATTAATATTTTTCAAATAAATGTCAGGGATAGAGCTCTGAACACCCATCTGAGTTTCTTCCCCTGTGTATCACCTCTTTCCCTTTGGGGAAAATATGCTGGAGTTCTTCTCCAGGTGCCCTCTGTGTCTTCCCCTCCCAGCAGAATAAGGTTGTACTTCTTCCTTAAGCACACAAATAACCAGTGTTTGGTTCAGAGGAGGAATCCTTCAAGGGCAGCTGCAGCACACTTACTGTGTGGCAATAACATCTCTCTGAGCTCTTTTCTTTGCACTGTAGTTGTGCAGATACCTCCCTCTCAACCGTCTCTGTGTGGTGTCGGTTGGCTTTGCACAGCTTTCCCAGGGAGCAGCTCAAGCACAAAGGCTGGGGGAGTGCAGTTCAGTGGGTCGCAGCCAGTTTGCTCAAACCTGGAGGTCAGTTCCCCTTGCTCACTACAACATATGTTAAGTCATGACTGATGGCAGAGAGGTTGGTCTCAGCTCTGTTCCCTGCCTCCCAACTGTCTGCACCCTTGGAAAGTCCTGCATTGCTTTCATGTGGCTAACATGGGAAAGGTCCGCTTGGAAACCACAGAGGCTTGCAGGCTGCTGTCTCCTATCTATATTTAGTTTTAGACAAATTCTGGAGGAGGGCAAGGCTCTTGCTTGAGAAAACATCCTGTTGCCAGGAGTGCGCTGCAGCTGAATTGCCATCCCTGTTCACTTTAGGTTGTGGCGAGGTGTGCATAAACAGTGTACACCTGGGGAAGGGGCTGAGTGGAGGCAAGGAGCTGTGTCATGCCCCTCATCTACCCATAGATAGGATGTATGACACAGGGCAGACCTAGTGATGGGGCCCAAATCCCAGAGTTCCTGCACTGGGATTCATCTCTAGCATCATGTCATCTTTCTCAAGTCATCCTCCATTTGCTCCTGCAGTCCTGGGCCTTTCGGGAAAGAAAAATAATTGTCATATTCCCTGGGAGAAGCAATTAGGAATTGGCAAGGGAAGGAATCTGAGCCCAGGTTGTCCCTTAAAGTGGGTGCTGAGTGCATGTGTCAGCACCACGGGTCCTCTGGGTTCCTGTGCATCCAGGCTGATTACACCCCAGCACGGTACTTTGCAGTCATGCTTTGGTCTTGGACTTTCTGGGCATCTGCAGACCTCCCCAGAGCTGAACTGCTATCATTTCCAGTTGTTAGTAGACTTTTCACACTTCAGATTAACATCAGTCACACATTCATATGTATGTGGTGCTGCTTTGGGAGAAGGAGTTCAAGCAGGGGATATGTGTCATTCATTTGCAGGGACGCTTCCTGAGGCCGGGAGTTTCTGTTCCCATTGCACAGGGGAATTTGTAATCTCTCTGTGTTTCTGCTTTTTCTTCTTCCATAACATGGGGTGTCTATTGACCAAGGAGAACAACTGCCTGTCCTGCAGTAGGAGGTATTCAAATGGGCATTAGGGAATGCCCCTCATGAACCATTCTTGTTTCTATCACAAATGACCATGAGGAAAGGAAAAACCTTCTTCACTTACACCTTGCCAAAGTTTGCTACCCCACTAAGGCAAGCTGAATGCAACCTTTGGATTGGAGGAACATGCTGTGTCATCCAGTGTCCTTAATGTCCTGCTGCATTATACTCATGCAAGTATAATGTCTGAGCAGTACCCTGGCCCACATCTTCTGCAAGACCAAAGTGACATGTGTGCCTTTTACTAGAGCCCAGAGGTGACATCCCTGCCCACCCAGGCAACACTGGGCCTGAGCTTGGTCCTGAGAGCAGGATGTCCCTACGATCATCTTTCTCCATAGCTTCTGATAGCTCCAAAGCACACTAGAGAAAAGGGAAGGGTCTGTGGCATCCGCCTGGATGCTATTGCAAGACGTATTTGTCACCCCAGGGCACTGGATGGTAAATGCAACCAGGATATGCTTCAGTCCTTTCCCTGGGCCCCAGAGGGAGGATGTGTCCATGTCTCCAGCCACTGAGGGCTACTTTCTCCTTGGGTTTTTCTCACCATCAGGTATCTCAAGTTGTGGGGTATGGAACAGAAGAGTGTCTTTCAGAGCTGATGGAGACTCTTTCCTCCATTTTGGAGGATCAGTAGACCAGAGGTCAGTGTGAGGCAAAAGGAAGATTGTCAGGAACTGTCTGATAGCCTCAAATGATTGTATTGTCTGTCCCTGTTCTGAGGTCTAAGGGGAGAGTGTGAGTGCAATAGGTGTGTTGCTTTCATTGATCCAAAGTAAAGGAGCCCTGGTCCCTCCCCTGGCCTGGGGAAAGCTATTTCTGGTGCGGATCCATATGGAGCCTGCTGATCTACATGCTGGGAATTCGTCTGGGTGGCTTGTTCCTAATTGCAAAGGTCCTGGGAAGTTTGGTATTGTTAGCAGCTGTGGCCAAGGCTGAACCCTTCTGTGCTGCATCTCCTTGCTGCACAGGCAGCACAGAAAGGCAGCAGTGTCCGAGGGAGAGAGCTGGGAGGAAAAGTGGAGGAGAGGCACCCTGCATGCCCTGTTTTTGCGAAACCTATGGGATACAGCTGGATAAGCAACAGGGCTGACACGGGCTGGAGAAGGATGTGGGGAGTGGGGAAAACAGAGGAAATGGAGAACAGGCTCTGGCTTTGTGTGGGCTTGTGCTGAAGGGAGAGTGACTGGTGTTGACTTGCAGTGCTTTGTTCTGCGTGGTAGCAGCTTGCTGCAGGGCAGTGGTGTGGGAAGCACAACTTGCCAGCCATGAGAGGCAGGATAAGAAGGTGGGATGCTCGGGGAGACCCCCCATCCCTGACCCAAAACTCGAACTTGCTCTCAGGTCACAAGGACTCTCTCAGGCAGCCTGAGCTGGTTTGCTCTGCAGCAGTGCTGTGTGCGGAGCCTCTTCAGCCGGGCTGTGACTGACTCACAGCGGAGCAGTCACAGCCAAGTCAGGTCAGCCTGGCCTGGAGGGGAAGAGACAGTCTCTGGGGACAGGAATGCTGTCAAGTCTTCCAGCTTCTCAGGCAAAGTCTTGCACCCTCTGCCTGCTGGGGTGACCTCCCTTGCCAGGCATGCCTTCCCCTCCCTGTTCCCTTCACCACTGCTGTCTTCAGCTCTGCATCTCTAAGTTGCCAGCCAGGTATGGCGCAGATGGTTCAGCCAGCGGGGAGCTGGGAGCATGGAAAGAGCTATGGGCAGGCTGGGGCAAGCAAAACTCTTTGCAAAGCAGAGGGCTTGACAGAGAATATTTGCGGTGACTGAGGCCAGGAGTGGCTCAGCTGGGCATCTGCAGCAAGCATGACTTGCAGGAGATGAAGTAGCTCAGTTTGGCAACAGGAGCACCCGTTTCTTCCCAAACACTGGATGCAGTGGGACTGAGAAGCAGGGCTCCTGAAGGCAACAGAGCGCTCCCCCACTGGTCTGGCCTTGGATCTCGCTGGCCAGGGTAGGCATGGTGGCTGCCAGTTAGTGATGCAGTTAACACTGCTGTGCTGCACGGCAGCCAAGGACTCCTATAAATAAGGGGAAGAGACTGAAGCAGGCTTTGGGATTTATCCTCCAAGCTGTGATCTGATTTGTGTTGCAATGGTGGGGTCTGGCATGACCCTTGGCCATGCAGCCTGTGCCTGCTGCAGTGCCAGCAGAGATGATGCTGTCCACTGGCACCCAGCCCACTCCATGTGGTGTGTGAGGTGCTGGTCCCTGTGCCAGCAAGACTTGTGGGGATCTTGCACTGGCAGTCAGAGCCACATGGCTCTGCAGTGCTCTTAGCCTCACTGTGCCAAGAGTTACCAGGATATGCTTGCAGCTGCTTCTCCCAGACCTAGCAGTTGTGGCAGAGATCCCTGATAAAGTCCCAGGGACTGGCTCTCCTGCCAGTGTCTTTTCATCCTGGGCTTTGTTTAGGGTATGAAAACAACCTGGCTCTCCCTCTCTGAAGACACTCTCCCTCCCTGCCTGTGCTGTGGTGGGCTTTCTGGGCTGGACCAGGGCTGGGGGAATCAAGGTATTGAGGCTGCTGCCCAGGGAGGAGGCTCAGTCCTGGTGCTACACACACAGTTCTGCTCTCTGGGGAGCTGCTGGGCAGGCTAAGGCTGGCCACAGGAGCCATTTGTGCTTAGAATAGGAACTGCAGGCAGACCGGCCATAGGGAGGCAGGGAGCAAGCTTGGTGCTGCTTTCACAATGAAGGGCCCCATGATGATGCCTCTGAAGTGCTTTTTCCCTCTGTGGCTTTGGGCTGTGCCTTTGAGGGGACCACAAACTCTTGGCTGGAGGTCCAGGATGTAGTGCCCCATGCATCCAGAATGACTGTTACCTGAAGATACCCTCCCTGTGCAGCTCAGACACCACTTGCTGCTGACTTGCCTATTTTGCTGTTCCTTTTCCAGTCCTCAGTATGCTCCAAGATTGTCCAGCTGCTGGGCCAGAATGAGGTGGACTACCGCCAGAAGCAGGTGGTGATCGTGAGCCAAGACAGCTTCTACAGGGTCCTTACCTCAGAACAGAAATCCAAAGCGCTCAAAGGCCAGTTCAATTTTGACCACCCAGGTGAATGGAGAACAGCATTGGGCCTCTGCTGTGCAGTGAGGGGTGAGGGCTGGAGCAGGACTCCCAACCAGCAAAGAGCCTTGCATAGACTCTGGGGTTTAGTCTCTGCATGGGGCAGGAATGGGTGGGTTAGTTAAGCTCTTGTGGAGCTGGGTTTATCCCTGGCTGGGTGGCTGGGGGCCACCAGTGTCTCCTGCATTACAACCTCTGTCTCTCTTGGGAAAGAAATTGCCTCTGGTATGGGGTATTTGGGATGAGAAGGGGCAGGTTGTGAACCCTTGGACCCTTAAGATGCTCCTCTTCTCCCTGCAAAAACATCCCCCAGTTTGAAACCCTTTCTGGTGCAGCTGGGTCGGGACCAAGGGGATCTGGCCTGGTGCAGCCCCCTGTAGCCAGCAGCTCTGCCTCTCCCCTTCAAGGAGGGAACCATCTTGTGCAGCTGTTCTGCAAATCCCTCCACTAAGAGGGCCATGCCCTGTTGCTACAACAGGGCCTCTTTGAGCCATCCCTGAGCTTGGTGGGGAAATTCCAGAGCTGCTGTCCCCTCATCTCCATGAGGACAACAGTTGGAGGCAGTGAGCACTGAGCAAACAGAGCCCTGTCTGTCCAGTGACTCAAGGCTGAAACACTGCTCCAGTCTCTCTGAGGGCTAGAACCCTGGAGGAGATGCCTTCCTGAGCCCAGGCTGTCAGTAACACCGTACAAGGGTGGTATTGATCTCTGTGGGCCAGATCCCAGGCTGGTGGTGCAAAGCAGTGAAGATCTAGGGGCTGCAGGAGACCTGGGCCTTGCTACACCCATGGGAATGTGCAGTGCGTTCCTCCCAAGCCTGTGCATCTCTCTGTCCCTCGTGTGAGGTTGCCAGTGTCTCTGGTTAGCCTAAACTCAGCGTCTGGTGGGTGGGAGAAGTTGCAAAGCTGCCTTGGGTAACATTTCCTCTCTCCTCAGATGCCTTTGACAACGAGCTGATCGTGAAAACCCTCAAGGAGATCACAGAAGGGAAGACGGTCCAGATTCCTGTCTATGACTTTGTCTCCCACTCCAGGTCTAACAGCTGCTCCTGCCTTGCCATGCCTCTGCTAACGTCCTGTGGCACAGTGTGAAGCCCTGCCAGCTCAAACCGCCTGCCCCTCTGCTTGCACCCACTCCTTAGCACCTAACATGTGCTAAGTTTCATAAGTTTCAATCCCAACTGCTCCAGCCCCCTTGGTTAGTGGATCCAGGGCAGATACAGGCACACTTTGAGAGTCTTGGAAAGTTGCATGACCATGCAGTGGCATCCGGCAACATACAGGCATCAGTGGAGGGGGGAATATAGCCTCCCTTTTCTTCCCCCATCCACATTTCTTCTCACCGTAAACTTTTGTTTGCTGCTTTAACAAGTATTCCAGGCTCAAACAGCTCAGTACTGCCAGGAAAGGAGGATGACGGTTCTTTCTCCTGTAACTCTTTCCTTGCATGTGTTCAGCACGGTTTTTTGCATGCCTGTGTGGTCATGGATGATATGACCCTGCTCTCTCTCCCACAAAAGCAGTGTAGTGTCAGGGGAGCGCTGCCTGGTTCCTAGAGCTGGTCCTGCAGGTTCCTGTGGATCAAGCTCCATGCATAGGCTTTATGGCTTGGCATGTAATGCTTGCAAGCAGCAGCTGGCCAAGGTAGGGGGAGAAGGGCTAGTCTGCTTCCTGCTCTACTGTTTGTCCTTCTAGGAAGTGTACGTATGCCTTGGATTCCCTTCACCGCGGTGGGGTAGGTCTGCCCTCTCCTTGGTTGCCCCCCTGGTGCAGCAGTGATGTCCAGGGTTGGAGCAGTGCCTAGAAGCACTGCTATTTCCCCCCACCTCTCTTAGCTTGTTTCCCTCCAACACCATATGTTGACTCTTCTTCCCTCTGCTAGGAAAGAGGAGTCGGTGACTGTCTACCCTGCCGATGTGGTGCTCTTCGAAGGCATCCTGGCCTTCTACAGCCAGGAGGTGCGGGATCTCTTCCGAATGAAACTCTTTGTGGACACGGATGCAGACACCCGGCTGTCCCGCAGGGGTGAGGACCAAACATATTTTGTGCAGCAGGGTCATAAATGTCATGTAACTGATCTGTGCAGCTGGTCACAGAGGCAGGTGACAAGTGACCGGAGCTGGAATTGGCACAAAGCTATGCTGCTGCTAGCAAAGTGCCAGGGAGCTTTTCCTGCCCAGTACGGAATGTCACTTAGGACAGCTATGGCAGTGGAGAGCACCTGGCTCCATGTCTCCTAGGATTCAGTGGGGGGTTTGCTGCTTTGTCTGGGATTCCTCCTTTGATGCATACAGCAATGTGACTACTGAGGGTGCTCTGTCCTCACATGGCCTTGTGGCATGAGTCCTGTGCCATCAGCTGAATGGCAGCTACTGCTGGTCAGCAGGTACTGGAAGGGAAGTGTGCAATGGGCAAGGCGAAGCATCTTGCCGGTTTGATCAGAAGGCAGTGCCTGATAGATCTGCTCAGGACCTGTCGTATGGGTGTGTTCTAAGGATGGCATTTGGGTGTGTGTTTTTCCATTGTGGATGAGGTAGATATGGAGTCTGGTTTCACATCTTGGTTTGTGCAAGCAGAGACAGTGTGCAGCATGGAGCCTCTTTGTGATACTTGTAGCTGGGGTGATGGCTTTGGGGGCAAAGAGCCCTAGAAAACAGAATATCCCTCTCTAGTACTCCCCAAGTCCAGCTGGCTTGGTGGTGGGTTGTCAGCCAACATAGGAGGTTGTGAGGTCTGCATGGTTTGAGATGCAGTTCATTTCAAAGCAGCCTTTAGGAGTGGGGTCAGTGATGTAGCACCTAAGCCTCCTGGATGACTAAGAAAGCATATGGGAACTCCTGGGGCAGAATTCAGTTCTGTTTGAGCTGTCCCTTGCCCTGACTAGCTCTGACAGCCTCCACAGAGTGTCTGGGGATGCAGAGGATGACTTAGAGGTGTGGATAGGACCTCTACTTTTATGCTGTGACAAGAGGAGCGCATCTCAGTGCGTCAGCCTGGGACTGCACGGGACTGTTCCAGTCTGCAGTGGAACTGGTCTTGCCTGCCCTTCTGCTGTCAGACAGATACCCAGCCTCCTCTGCTGTTGGGATGTCATTGGTGTTGATTAAGATTACGCATCCTTCTTGACCTTGCCCACTGTCCTTGCATGACTCATCCAGGGAGGTGACAGCACAGTCATTGCAGGGAGACGTATTAAGCAGGTTACAGATACGCATTTGCAAGATCCCGCAATGTAAGCTTTATCCCTTAAGCAGACTGTGCTTCACACCCAGCCATGGGGTAGCACATGTTTTTGGCAGTGCCCTGTATCATACTCTGGAGCTCAGTCACTTGAAAGCTGACATGCTCAGGGCTTGAGAACTGGTTGAGATCCCATTGAGTAAGAACTGAGACTGTCCAGCTGCCGACTACAATACAGAGCTAAACCCAGTTGTGCTGCAGCTGTTGGATGGGGTCTGGAGCCACATGGACCCAGGTCATTCTTAAAGTATTTCTCCCACCCACCATCAATCACTGCAGCCTTGCAAAGGGGAAGCTAGACTGGTTGAGATGCTGGTGTCTCCTAGTCAGGGCAACCCACTGGCCTCCTGATAGCTGACCATCTGGCAGCCTCCTGGCCTGCTGTCAGCAGTTGGTAGGACCATTGCAGCAGCAAATCCATTTACTGTATGTCTCCCTGGCATTTCTGGGAAAGACAAGCCCGTGTGTGAGGTGCTGAAGGCATAATAGTGTCCCTGGAACATAGCTGGAGGCATACTATAGCAAAAGTTGGGATCTTGTATTGCAACATGACTCTGAGTCATCTTGCTCTCCCAGAAGTCCTGAAGAGTTGCAGCAATGAGCTTTTCAGCTGGGCAGCAGTGGGAGATGAGGTTCCTGGAAATGTAGGCAACAGCTTAATCAATAGTGTGGGGGTTTCAGTATGTGCAACTTACACAGACCCTTCTCGCCACCTCTCCTGAGAAAAAAACGCTGCCACCAGAGTGCAAGGGGCAAGGTCTCTCAGGTGCCTCAAAGAGCCTGACTTTTGCAAAGCTGATTCTGGCTGAGGTCCCTCGCTGCCCTGTTCTCAACCAGCTTCTGTAAAACAAAGACCAAGTTAGGTGCCGTGTGTGTTTCTGATTTGAGTGATGTCTACCTGTTGGTTGGGTACCGATCTGTCCTTGAGACATTTGCCTGCCCTGCAAGTAGAGAGGGTGATAGGGTGCCTGGTCTTAGCCTGGGTTGCTTTGGGGCCAGGTACAAGGCGATGGGTGCTTGACTTGTGTTTGTGTGGGGGGCAAGTGCCCTGCTGTGGTCTGCCCTGGGAGTGGGCAGGAGTTTTGCCCTGTCAGGACTAGCCCCTGCATCCTGGGCACTCAGCCTGTGCAGCTTGCAGGCCTCCTGCATGCCATGCAGGGCCAGCTGTGCTGCAAATACACCCTCACTGTGCTTCTTCCCTGCCCCAGAGCAGCCAACAAACAGGGTGTGGGACCTGGGAAACAAAAGTCCCTCTGTTTTATTTTCCTTGCCTGTTTTTCTGTATTGTTTGAGCTGAGGCTTGCTCCTGTTCTCTGGAGAAGGCAAGGAGCTGGCTAGAACAGCCTGGGCTGAGCTGTTCCTGGAGCAGGCAAGGAACTGGCACGCATGTTGCTGTCAACCCTTTCATATCCCCACCACCTCCCCTGTCTGAAAGGGCAGGCTGTGAACCTGCTGGCCGTGGGCAAACAGAGGGATGTTGCCAAACCCTCACTGAGAGAACAGCACTGTCCTGGCCCTGCAAGTGCATAGGCAATGGCTGCTGAGCAGGTCATGCAGGCTGGCAGTGCTGTGCTTTATCTCTGCTTGGCATGTGGAGAAGGCTCACTCCAAACCTGGTGCCAGGTGCTAACATGCTGGGGAGAAGCCAGCCAGCCCCCTGGGGAGAGCCAAGTGCTGTCTGCTGGGCCACGGGGCTGTCTTGGTTCTTACCTGTGGATAGAATTCCTGCTGAACTGGGGCACTTGTCCACACTGAAGCGGCTTCAGACTGACAATGGCAATGACCCAAATACCTCGTGCAAAACAGTGTAAGGCCCAAACAGCAGAACAAACAGGAGGCCAGCTTGCTCTCTTGCCTCCTTGTTTTCTCCTGAGCTTATCTCAAAGGACCCCCTCAGCCTCTGAGGTTGTTTTGCCTTCTCATTCCACTCAGCTGGGAACAGCACAAAGCACAAGGAGCCTGGCAGAGCGAGGAAGGTGCGTGAGTTTTACTTTCCTCACCTCTGCAGATCTGAGTTAAATTGCACCTTAATGTGTGTATGGGAGAACCCCTCTGCTTTTCTAGTCTTTGGGCACCTCTCCACGGGGAAACTGGGAGAACGAACCATCCTTAGGCCATGGGCAGGGCAGAGTGACAGCAGGGATGCAAGGGCTGTCTGGGAACAGTCAGGACTAGGGTGGCAGTGGTCACAGCTGGAATGTGGTTGCAGAGCTGAAAAGGTAGGGAGGCCAAGAAAAGCCCTTGGTCAGGGCTGGGAAAACTTGGAAGTGGGTTAAAAGTGTGTAGCTGGGCTGGGATGTGCTTGGACATGTGGGCAGCAGTGTCCAGGAACAGAGTCCTCGGGCAAAATACCCAGGTGGCTGGCCAAAGGCTGTACTGAAGGGAAGAGGGGTGGAGCAATTCATGTCTCAGCTCTTAACTCTGCTTTACATCTTCACTGCAGTGCTTCGAGACATCAGTGAGCGAGGCAGAGACCTTGAGCAGATCTTATCTCAGTACATCACCTTCGTTAAGCCTGCCTTTGAGGAGTTCTGTTTGCCAGTAAGTAAGGGGAGGGACACCCACGGGAATCTGCCAAAAATGCCTCAGATAAGAGCATTTTGTGCCCCAGAGCTCAGGTCAGCATGCCTTGCTTTGTTCCTTCCCTTCAGGTGCTGGCAAAAATGGGGGTGCCAGTGCTAGCCAGGGCAGGATGAGATGAGGACTATTTTCACAGCCACTGCCTTCCTGGTGAGATCACCCTCCCTGCACGGGGTCTGACAAACCAACACCAAGAAGCTCAGCAGATGCCAGTCCGGGAGGGAAAGATCCTTGGCTGCATCTAGGCAGGGAAGGGGAGATCCCTGCCTCCAGTGTCTGCCTCCTGTTTTGGGCTGTCCTGCCTTGTCCTTCTCACCCTGCAGTGCTGTTGGCTTCTTGCTGGCCAGATGCTCGGGAGAGCAGGGGAACTCCTTCCTGCGCTTTGTGCTGCGGGATGTGGCCTTGCAGGTTGCATTTCCTGTCTGGTGAAAGGCCAAGATGTAGAACAGAGAGACCTCACTTGAATCCAGTGTTGCAAGGTCTGTCTGGAGAAAGGAACCTACTTTGGGAGCTGATAACCGAGGCATGGCTCCCTAGCAGACAGGGGCTTTGTGTGCAGGAGACCACTGCAGTCCCACAGAACTTGCAGACGAAAGAGGACAATTGCAGGACTTGCCATTGCACATCTCTCCTGGCTGTCATGGAGAGGAGCCTGTGCCTTGATTCTCAAGGCTTTTCAAGTATATGTGTTAATTGTATGAGGAATTTCTTCTTATTCTGGAGGAATTGAGCCAGGGGAGTCCTGCAACCTGGGAACTGCTGGCCAGCACCTCAAGAACATCTTTGTGCCTGTCTATGTGGCCAGCTCTGCCCTTTCCTGTAAAAGGGCCTGATTCTTTCTGTGCTTTTTCCTTACTCTTGGGCAGCACTCTTTCTCTGTCTCACTCAGCTGTGGCTCGAGGGACCAAGGTGTCCACTGGACCATTGTAATCCTTGAAAGACTTTTCCCAAGAGGCAGGTCCAGCTTGGTGGCTTCCTTCCTTGCAAGTCCCCAGCAAAGTAAATCCACAGCTTTGCAAAGCAGCAGATGCTGCATCAGTCTTTTCTCTTGAAGAGTCTATAGGAGGATGAAATGTGAGACAAGAGGGATAGAAAACAACTGCTTTGTCCCTACCCACCAGCTTTGCAGTGGTCTGCTCCCACTGCCAGCCTAGTGGTGGGCTCAGCTGCAGAGCAATTGTATGTGGATGTTAAGCCAGACTCGGCACCTGCTGTCACCATTACTTGACTCCTAAACGAGCTCTGGGCCAGGTGGTCCAGCACTGAAATGGTCCAGCTTGTTTATATTTTTAATATGGCTGGCTTCTTTACTGAAGGTAGTAAAGTGTTGGCTGTCAGGAAGCTGAAGCCAACACAAAACAAATAAGTGAAGAAACTGAGATTGGCACCTGCAGCTGAAAATGGGTCAGGGCTGGTGTCCCAAAGCAGACCTTTTTTGCAAGCGATGCTGGTAGAAAATTATCCCCACATCCCAAGCAGATCACATGGCCGTGGCCAGGCACGCCAGCTCTTGCTCTTGTACCAAGCCTGGCTGGGTTCAGTGGGGAGGTTCTTCCCAAAAGTATCAGCTACTGGAGTCTTGCAATCATGAGGCACTTCATTTCAGGTTTTGTTAGGGTGCTTCTTACTGCCTCTTAGTGGAATCTGTATAAGCTCATGAAAATGGAAGAGGCTCAAAGAATGGCCTTTAAAACACAGAAGACAAATAAGAGCATCCATAATGTATTATCAGTAACAACATACCTTCCAGCAGGTTTGGGTTTGTCAAGAGGAGGGGAAAGAGCTGTCCCTCCCTGACAATGCCCCAGCCTGGTGGGTCTCCACTTTCCCTGTAACACAGTGCTCTCTCTCCTCCCAGACCAAGAAGTATGCTGATGTGATCATTCCTAGAGGAGCAGATAATGAAGGTGAGTGGACCCAGGCCCTGCTGTTACATCCTGTCAGCTGGCCTTGAGCTGCTGCTGTTGCATTGGAGTTAGGTAGGAGGAAGCAAGATCTGCCACAGAGGTGACTCAGGCTGCTACCACCCCAGGGTGCTGTTACCACACACACACACTCTCCCCTTTGCTGCCGCACTAGTGACTGGTAGTTTGTGCTCCTCTGATCAAGCCTGGGAGCCCATCTATGTGCAGTGCTTCCAGATAAACTCCCATTTCATCCCACAAAGGGAAACATGCTTTTCCAAGGCCAGATGTGTGACGGTCTCCACCTGGCTGGAATCAGCCTGACCATACTGGCTTGAGTGCAGGTCTCAGGTGGGACAGAGGGTTGAAGTCCCAGCGGGGCTGCTCCTCCTTGCAGGGTTGCAGTTCCTCACCATGGGATGGCAGCAGGGGAGACAGCAGGGTCACGGGCTCTGGCTCAGCGCTAGTTTACTTGCAGTGATCCTAATGCAGTTTATCCTCTGTCTTTCCCTTTACTTTTTGCTCACAGTGGCCATAAACCTGATAGTGCAGCACATCCAGGACATTCTTAACGGAGGACTCAGCAAACGCCAGAGCAACGGCTACCTGAATGGTTACACTCCTCCCCGCCAGCGGCAGCCCTCAGAGTCCAGCAGCCGGCCTCACTGACCCCAGGTGGCAGGCGTGAAGCTGGGGGTGGAGAGTGCTCGGGCCATGCCACTGCCCCTCTGTACATACTGTCTGTTCATTCCCCCCTTATCTATTTAAGAAACCAGATGAAGACGAATGCCTTTAATTTTGTATGTTGGAAATGCCAAATGAGAAGCAACCGGCTGCTTGTGAGCCTGGACCACACACAGCTCCTGGCCTTGCTCAATAACTTCTCCAGCACAGAACCGGCTATAAATCTCTATAAATACAGAATTGCTTTATTTTTGTGCAGAATAACGTAAAATTACTTGCCATAAGGTATTTGCCAGGCTCAGTGTTGCTGGGAGGGGGCTGGGAAGAGGGTCCTGGGAAATACTGGTGTCAGGATCCTCACCTCAAAGGCAATAAGAAAGGAAGAGCGTTCAACAACTGCTTTAGTATTACAGTGGTCTCCATCCTGAGGAAGGGATGGGCTGTGGTGGAGGTGGCAGCTTGATGTTGGCATGGATTTTGCAACTGGGCCAGGGTTACTTCCTCCTGATGTTGCTGTTCAGGTTTGAGCAGCCTGGTTTTGGTTGGCAGGCACTGCACAATGCCACTGGGAGTTGGGAGAACGATGATACCTCCCTGACTGTTTGCACCTCCAGGTCTCAGTCCCTCAACAGCATCCCTTTCTCTGTCTGACATTCCTTGCCAGCAGATGTGGGTCTGCTGTCACACCCTCTAGCAAAGGTGATGCTGGGTATGTGATCGTGGCACATGGCAGCTTGTGTCTTACTGTCTGGCTTGGGTGAGGACAGTGTGTGGGTACCTTCAGCCACTCTGGAGCTCTGTGGCCATGTGTGTACTGGGACTCCTGGCTGAGCCCTAGGCTCAACCCTAAGCCTGGAGGTTGGATTGCAGAAGGTCAGAGGTCTGTCTGTCATTCCTCACTTGGAACAGTTTTATGCTTGCATGGGGAATTTTGGGCCTGTAAGATTGGGTAAAGGGAGAACCAGCCTATTCTGAAAGAAAGGGGCAATAAATGATGAAAGGCTGCTGCTGAGCAGTTTGTCTGGGGGGGGACAGCAGCATGCAGTGTTCCCTGGGCTGCCTTTCATCCCTGTTTGGGACATCCACAGGTCCCAGCCCTCTGCTCCCCCCTTTCAGAGCATGATCTTGCCTGGCCTATGTCCCTTTCATTGTGTCCCTGCAGTATGTTGTCCCCAGGGCGTCTCTGGTAGTGCTGCAACAGTGGTATCCCAGGAGAGCCTGGTGGGTTTGTACTGCAGTTCTGGGGATGCCTAGAGAGCAAGGTGGGGCAGGGGCTTGGTGGGAGCCAGGGAAGGGTATGTGGTGGGATGGCAGCCAGGAAAGATCCTTTGGCCCATGCTGCAGGGACTGACTTGCCCCACTGAAAGTTAAGTTTCATGGGCATCCTACTAAGCCTGGAGTAGGAACCCTTAGCCTTACTTGCGCTGATTTTTCAGTCTTTACAGAGCATTGATTTTGTTCTGCATGGTTAAAAGCTTAAGAGCTTAGAGACAATGCTCCACCACCCTCCAGCCCCATGTGTGCTGAGACAAGCTTTGATTTTTAACAGAACAAGAAAGGAAACACCTTCCATAGAGACTGCTGCTGGGGCAAACTCATTCCCTCTTGATCTGTGATGAGGGTACAGGGCAGCCCTTTATCCCCCTCCCTGTGTGCAGACACTCCCCAAGGCACATCAGCTTTGCCATAATAAAGGGGCTGATGCTGACCTACCACAATTCTAGGTACAGCCATAGGTAAGAGGGAACAAAACCCTGCAGAACTGGTGAGGCTTCTCAGGGTTTAAGCAGCCAAGACAGCTCTCAAGATGAAGTACTGGCCTCTTCTCCCCTGTAAATAAAGACAGAACAACTGCATGCTGGTGTTCCTTGTCTCCTGTTTGGTGCTGCATGTCCCTGGCTGCGGTCCCAGCGTGAAAGCAGACTTGGCCAACATTGTCTTAGTTCTGCAAGTCAAAGCCAGCCCTGGAGCAAAACTCCTGGCACAGACTGCTTTGGTGAAAAAGGAGGTGCTGAATGCAGTGGCTCTGGTGTTTGGCTGTCCAGCCAGTTCTGGTCAAGTCCTGGTGCACATGCCTTGGGGTGCTCTTGGGACAGCAAAAAGATGGACAAGTTCAGCCCTTCCTAGTAAGACTCTTGAATGAATGAATGACAGTCAAGTGAATGAAAACCTTGCAGGCAGGGTGGCATTAGCACCAGCAGAGTATCAGGCAAAGGTGAGGCTGCTTTTTAGCAAAGCAAAGGGGTTAGCTTGATGTTAGCATAGATTCGCAAAAGGGAAGTCATGTTTAAACAATCTGATAACACCCTATGATGAAATGAGTGGCTTGGTAACTGAGGGAAGAGCAGTGTATATTGTCTACCTTCTATCAGGCTTTTGATACAGTCTTCTGTAAGATCCTCATAGTGAAGCTGTTGATTTACAGGCTGGATGAGCATAAAACTGGCTGAAGGGCTGGGTCCAAGAGTGTGGTGATCAGTGGTATTAAATCTGGTTGAAGACCAGGAGCTAATGGTGTAGCCCAGGGTCAACACTAGGTTCAACATATTCATTAAAGATCTGGATAAGGGGATAGAGTGTACCCTCAGCAAGTCCACTGATGACATAAAACTGGGAGGCATAGCTGATATACCAGCAGGACCTTGACAGGCTGGAGAAATAGTCTGACAGAAACTTTTTGATGTGCAACAAAGGGAATTGCAAAGTTCTGCACTTGGGAAAGAAAAATCTCATGTACTAGTATGTGCTGGGGGACACTAATCTGGAAAGCAGCTTTGCATAGAAGGCCTTGAGAGTCATGGTTAACCGTGAGCCAGCAATGTGCCTTTGCAGGAAAGAGGGCTAATGGTATCCTGGGCTGCAGGATTAGGGGGAGTGTTGCTAGCACAGAGGGAGATGATCCTTCCCCTCTGCTCAGATGAGGCCACACCTGAGTACTGTGTCCAGGCCTGGGCTCACCAGTACAAGAGAGAGAGATGGAGCTACCGGTGAGAGTCCAGCAAAGAGTCATGAAGATGATGGACTGGAGCATTTCTTCTTTAAGGAAATGCTTCGAGAGCTGTGATTGTTCAGACAGGAGAAGACAAGACTGAGGGGGAATCTTGTTAATATATATTCCAGAAAGGAGGATGAAAAGAGGATAGAGTCAGTGACAGGACATGAAGCAATGGGCTCAAATGGAAACACAAAACACTTTTAATATTTTTTTTTTTTTCTGTGAGGTTAACTGAGCACTGGCACAGGTTGCACAGAGGTATTGTGCAGGCTCCATCCTTGGAGAGGATAAGTCCTGGGCAAGTCCTCTAGGCAGCCTTGCCTGAGCCAGGGCATTGAACAAACCAACCTCCAGAGGTCACTTCCAACCTCAGCCATTCTGTGAATTTCAAAGTATTTTCAGCATTAAGAAATACAAATGTTGTTATGCTGTCAACCTCCTTAGTCACAAGAACAATCCATCAGTGCCCATGTGGGACTCCTGGAAGGCCTTGGCAGATGGCACTGGTGAGCCACTGTGCTCCAGGTTCAGCTGGGAGATGAATTGCCGCCAGCTTTATCCCTTCTCCTATGTCCCTGAGCTTGTATGTGAGATGTGACCCCGTCCCTCCTCATAGGGAATCTCCAGCATCCATAGGGCATCTCTGCTGCCCCATCCAAGTTTCACCTTGGCTTCAGGCTTCCAACAGGGCAGCAGGAGAGGGACGGGACGTGGTATGAGGGAGCGCGCGCTAGAGGGCGCGCCCAAACCGTCTGGAACCGGCTTTAAGGGACGCTGCCACCGGCCGGCGGCGGGAGGAACTGCCGGTCCTCAGGAGGGCACCCGGACGGGGCGGGCTGGCTGGCGGCCGAGAGAGGAGCTAAATGGCGGGAGAGGGATGGCTGTGTGTCTTCGTCAGTGCTCAGCTCTGCACAGTCGCTGGCCTGCTAGCAGAGGGGTTCGTTTGCGGAAGCGGCTGCCCCTCCTCAGAGTGAACTCATGACGGCGCCTTGAGGGTGGGCTCTGGGAATGGGAGGTGAGAGCCATAGGTAGGGCCTCGTTTGGGGAGTGTACAGGAGGTTTGTGAGGGCTGGAGCTGATGCACGCTGGCCAGGACTGTGGGTGAGCTTGTAGTTCCCCTCAGCACCTGTCAGTGCCCTTTGTGAGCATATGGGACTCTTGTGCCCATTGGAGGTATCTGTGCAAGAGGTGGTGATGCTGAGTGGGCACACTACTGGTCCTAGACCTGGGAGGCTTTCACAGCATTATAGACCACAGCAGACAGGCATGCTTTCACGAAAGACTATCATGGCCTTCCCTCAAGCTAACCAGAGTAATAGCTGCTCCAGGCTGGGTGCAGTTCCTGTCCTCAAAATCTGTATTGTTCTTTGCGGCTACAGAAGAGAGGTGCATCAGGCCTTGGTGGGTCTCTCCTCTTTGTTCATGCTGCTGGCAAGGCAGAGATAGAGTCGCTCTGGTGAAGAACTTGCCTCTGGCTGTGACCATAGCTAGGATCAGCACCCCTCAGCTCCTGAGCCTCACTATCTTGCTGCATCCTTGTGAGCTACTGCTGCCTTGGTCTAAGAGAAAAGAGATGGATGCTGTCACACCTGGGATAGACATTATCTGTCGTTCATCTTTATTTAAAAAAATTTAAATGCTACTCAGACCTGACCGTTGTAGGGGATTAAAGCTGAGACCACCATACCCATGGCTCCCCGATGGTCCTTACAAGGCTGGCTTTCTCCCCTGGTCACTTGACTGCCATCCCACTGTCAGATTAGGGAATCATGTACATCTGCAGCCACAGGCAGTTCTGCTCAAAAGAGGATTGCATGGGCCATAAAACATGCTTCGCTGAAGGCATTTCATTCTTCCTCTTTCACAATTGACCCAACTTAACTTTCAACCTTCCATTGCTGCTGGGTGCTGATACAAAAATGGTTGTGTGCTTCACCAGCCAGGAATCTTAAAAGAAAGCCCAGAGAAAAAGCTTCCTTACCAGAGAAAAGAAAGCTTCCTTACCCAGAGGCGGGCAGTATATGAGTCAACAGGAAAACATCTCACTTTGCATGTGGCATGTACTAAAGAAATGTCATGTTTTGTTGATATGAAGCACACTAGAAGATGAAGATGATAGGGTTGTTTTAAGCAGCAGTTTTGCCATGTTTCACAGCCAGCGCTACTGCATATTGGTACTCTTAACTGCTGAGAATGAGGAGTGCAATTAGTCTAGAATTATTCCTTGAGGGGTCCTAGATGTGCAGCAGACACTGATGGCTCACTGGGACATGGGAACTGTGCTGGAATGCAGGGCCCTCCTCCTGGAAGATGGGCACCCGTGGGGCAGCTCACAGTCATGGATGCTCATTCTCCTCCACCCCAGCTCGTCCACTCCTCCCTGGGCATGTGCTCTGCAAGCCTGCAAACAGCAGCTTGACTCGCACCACTACCTTTCATGTTGCCGCTTCCCTGGATCCCCTTGGTACCAAAATGACACGTGCTACAGGAACAGTACACTTTATTGATCTGAACAGTGCTGGGAGATGGAGGAAGTAGGCTGCTCCCAGCAGGAGTTTTTCCAAGTTTTCCAGACATCTCTGCCGCACAAGTATGTCTCCTTGGGAGAGACGGAGATGAGCCCTAGCCTTTAGGATGCCAGTGTGCCCTGACAGCACCTTTGGGAGGGTGGAATAGGGTACCTTCCCCAGACATCTTCATCAGAGTTGCCAAATGCCCATTGTCTGCTATGCTGGGTAAGCACAGGCAACCCACTGGGCTCTGGCCGTGGCCACCCTGCAGCAACATGATCATCAGGGCAGTAATGGCCTCCAGCCAGGAGAATAGGTTGTAGTCAGTGGAGGTGTCCTCACCCCAGGAGTCTTCAGTGGACTGAAGCACATCCTCACACCCCAGCTGGCTCTCACCCTGAAGAGAATCCACTGTTAGCTGGATGGAAATGCTACAGTTAGAATTGTTATCTACCTACTTCCTAACAGCTGCCCCTCTTCCTGGTGTGATGCCTGCCCTTGCATCACCTTGGAGGTCCTAAGGAACCCAACAGGTCATGGGCAGGCACAGGCCACTTCCACCATATTGGCACATGGGGAGCAACTACCTCACGGGACATGGTCACCAGCCACCTCAGTGGGACATAGGCAATTCCCAGGGAACCTCACTGGGACGTGGGCACCCTGATGGGATGTGGGCTGCTCCTCTAGGAACATTGCACCAACGGGGCACCTCACAGCCATTGCTCATCTGAGATGGCTGTGAAGGCATGTTGGAAACCTGCAGCTCTGTGCCAAAGGGTAATTGTGTCAGGCCCTGCCAACTGTGCCCCCTGCTCCTAACTCCTAGTGTGCCGTATGGTGGGGCAGGAGGCCAATAGATGTGAGCAAGCATGTCGTGTACATGCTTTTTCTTTGAAGGGGTCCTGGGTGCCTGGGAACTTAGGTGGGATTTAGACCAGAGTTGCTGCTGCTGCTGCTCAGGACCATGATTCCCTGGTGGATGGCGTCACCTTCACCGTTGGCTGCTTCCCCTGAGGCTTGAGTGAGTTTTGTGTTTGTATTTTGAGCTCAAGTTATGTTTAATTTCTTAAAATGCCCTGATCTGCAGAGGGTCTCCAATACTGGTTTTGTAAAAGGACCCAATCTGCAGAGGCTCCAGGTTGAAATAAAGTTTTGATTGCAACAACTTTTTATGTCATTGTTCTATTGAGGATCCCCAACAAATCTGCCTGTCCCCGGAGTGCTGGGTGACAGAACTGATTGGTGTAGTAGGCAGGATCCTTGGGGTAGAACGACAACTGTTTCCCTTGAAAAATGGTATCTGTTGCACAAGGGTTTTTTGTAAAATGGATGGCAAGATCCTAAGTGGGATAAGGAGTGACTAAGGGCAATAAGCCATGATCTGAAAGCTGTATGGGATGAATTTGGTAACTGGAAGGATTTGTGTAAAATAGAGAGAAGGAAAGGATATGCTGGCTGTTGGCTGCAATAAGGAAAGCTGAGAACCAGTGGGCTGAGAAGTTAGTAGAAGAAAGTAGATAGTGGAAGAGTGAATTTTCAACAAAGGGTTGAGAAGTAAAGATAAACTACCCCGTGAGTCTGGGGAAAAGGCATGTCTTGAGTAACAATTAGTGCCAACAGGTTATAGAGAAAGCAGGGAAACACACTGAAATGCTGTTACAAGGTAGTGATCTAGAACCCATAAAAGCCTGCACAAGCTATGTATGAGGGTGACCAGGATGGAGACATTGGAATTGGCCAGATGGGTCTGATGGGGAAATAAGTAAAGTAAATGGCTCTGTACTGATACACCCCTGATTAAACAAGAGATTGCAACTGATGACCCATATGGAGATGAATTGCAGAGATGGAATACTACTGAGGTTCATGATCTTAGTATAGATGATGTGTGAAAAATTTAGAGTACGTATCAAAAACACCCTGGGGAATTAACAGCTGGATGGTTGTACCCACTTTGGTGTGATAGGGCAGGAAGAGTGTCTATTTGTGAGAGACGCGTAAGATTTAGACCTAGCCCCTTGAATTTTCCTCACGTTCCGAGAAGATACTGCTTGCACCTTATGGACTCCTAATTATTAGATGGGAAAGAGGAGTCTGTGATCAAGGCAGGGGTGAGGAATACTTGTTCTTTTGGCAGGGCCTGGCTGAATCACAGGGAGGGTTGTTACAAGCGGCAGCTGTAACATCGCATTGAGCAGAAGCCCAAGGTGACTCATCCTTGGGACATTCCTGCTGTGTCCCCTGACTTGAGATCTTTTGGGAATGGGGCTGTGGGGACAGCAAAATTAATTCTTATGCAGATAGGACAGGGGCTACATGTGCCCTTTCCGCAAAACCATTTTGTGGTCCACAAATAGTCCACCAAGACCATTTTGCAAATGCAAGAGCTAAGCCTTGACAATTAAGACCCTGCAAGACGTCAGGTCTTAATCATCTTGACCTGACCCAGAAGTCGAATGAGCACCTGCACAATGCCAATGGACTAATGCAATCAAACACAATAAGACTGTCAATAGATTTACCAGCCCAACCAACAGTGAGCGAGCCACACGAAACAAGTGGTGGGATGTTGTCTAGGCTGAGGGTACAGTTGCGACTCTGTGTTTGTAAGTGATAGGATGAGAGGAAATGGCCTCAAGTTGCAGTAGGGGAGTTTAGATTAGATATTAGGAAAAAATCTTCACTGAAAGGGTTGTCAATCATTGAAACAAACTGTCCAGAGAAGTAGTTGAGTCACCATCCCTGGAGGTATTTAAAAGACGTGTAGATGTGGTGCTGAGGGACATCATTTAGTGCTGGACTTGGTAGTGCTAAGTTAACGGATGAACTCAATGATCTCAAGGGTCTTCTCCAACCTAAATTATTCTGATTATATGATTATTAGTTCACCAAGGATGAGGCAAGCCATCTCCAAACGGGGACTTCCTTCAGCTATGACTGAGACTTGGGTAATTTTCAAGATTGGATGATCTTTTTGTCCCTGTAGATAAGGAATTGTACTTGGATAGATTCTTTAGCTTGGACCATCCTGGAGTGCACTCAGGGAATCATTGCATCACTTTACTGATGTTCTTTACCATTCTCTGTGGAACCCTTGTCTGTGGAACCCTTGACTGTGAAGGATGATCTACTGTATTGTCCTTATTTTTATCTTGCTGTTCCTTATCTTATTGATAAGATGAACAGCCATGTCATCAACTTATGAATATAATTTTGCAAAGAGGCAATAGAACAAACCATTGGTATTGCATACACCATCCTTAATTTGCCCATGCTGCCCTTGGGTGGTCACCTTTCTGGGACATGGGCTCCTACTGAGAACCTCTTTCCAGACCACAGGCGCACCACTGGGACACTGATCACCTGGTGGGATGGGGGCACAGCCATCTTACAGTGGCTGCTGCCTGATGGGAACAGGTGGGCCTGGCTGTTGTGCGCACCCCAGGTTACCCCAGGCTGTGGGGAGACCTTATAGTGGCATTCCAGGACCTAAAGGGGGCTACAGGAGAGATGGGATTTTTTAATCAGGGAGTGTAGTGATAGGACGAGAGGTAATGTTTTTAAACTGAAAGAGGGGAGA
>BJBW01007287.1:62457-85986 GCA_004320125.1 Scolopax mira
GACTGGCCGCCACCTCGAGTCGAGGCCGCCGCGGGAGCGGAAGGGGCGGGTGCGGCCCGACGCGGCTCGGCGGCGGTTGGCGGGGCCGGTCTGCTTCCTGCCGCTGAGGAGGGGCCTGGCTTGGCGGGGCTGCTGCGGGACCGCGGCTCGGCGGCGGAGCGCCTGCCCGGCGTGAGTGAGCGGGCAGGGGGGCGGCTTCCCGGGGCTGCGGGCGGCCAGGGGGGGATTCTTTAGCTTGGTTCCCTCAGCTTCGCCGGTGAGGTGCCGGCTCGGCCGCGCTGCCCTGCCCGGCTGCCGCCGGGGCGGTGGGGCCGGGCCGGTAGCGGTGTGTGTCGGGAGGCCGCCGAGGCGCTGGGCCCTCCGCTGCCGGTGGGGGAGCGGCGGCCTGGGGGAGCGCGTCCGGTTCCTCGTCTCGACTCGGTCTCCTCCTGCGGGCCCCGGGGATCCGCGCTCCTCCCCGCCACTTGCTGTCGGCGTGACGGCTTCAGGAGAAGGGGGCAGGAGGAGGAGCGGTGTCCCTCCCGGAGGAGCAGCGGCCGTACACCTGGGAGAGCCTGCTTGTGCCTGCCGTTGCTCCAGAAGCAGGGCCGCCACGTTTTGCTGGGAAAGCCGTCGTTTCACCCCGTCGCTGTCCCGCAGAGAACGCGAAATCCTGGGCCAAAATGTTTCCCCCTTCTCCGACTTTTAATGTGGGTTTTAAGGGAATTAAATCTGATGCAATCGGGGGGGGGAAGGGGGCTAAGAATGGCGTCCTCCACATTTCCCAGCATGTGCGAAGTGCTGGGAAAGGGCTTTTACAGCGTGTTCTTGCGGGCGGGCAGTTTGCGGGGATGCTGCGTTGCGGCTGCGGCGGGGCGCCCGGTGCTTCTTCCCGTGGGTCTGGCTTTTCCTCGGCGCTGGTGAGAGAGGCTGGGCAGTCCTAGCTTGTATTTAAATCGGTATGCCGTGCCCCCTAACCGTGAGGAGTTGGCTTGCTTTGTGATTTATGTGAATCTATGAACCTCGGTAATTTGCAGCTGTGGAGGACAGCAAGTCTGAGCTTACTCTTCCGTAGCCAGCAAACTGCTCCGTTTGTGCGTTCAGCAATAACGTACCCGCAGGACCGTTGCGTGTCAAAGAAGGTGCTTATTCACCTAGCTGAATAAATCTATAAACATACCGCGGTTTGATGTAAATTGTGCCAAAAGTATTTTATTATTGTTGGGCGCAGGGCTCCAAAGCTGACAATCTCAGTCTTCCAAAAATTATTTTATTCTTCCTAAATTTAAGTTTTTCTATTTTTAAATACAGCTTCTGTTTATTTTAAGAGTTGGTCAGTCTCATTCTGTCATTACGCTTCCTGTAATTTCCTGATTTCTCATTTCTCACTCAGTTTCTGGATGTGAAAAAGTCTGTGAATATCGATATGGAGGCAGAACAGCCTTCTGTTCTTTTAATACGACAAAAAGTTAGGCTTACTGCTTTAAATGACGATTGAATTAAATTTCTTGCTGATTGATTAGTTGTTAATTATTAAATTGGGATGAGTGATGCCCTTGTAAAAGGGGTTAATGAACATTAGACTTAAAAGTTGGTGGTTGAATATGACAAGCCTGCACAGTTTGCAACTGTTATTCCTCTCAGAAAAAAATAATATTTGGAGAGGAAGTATAGTGAGCATCAGGCAGCATCATTAATCTTTGCAGATGTAGTACCACTATTAGCATCCCTCTTATCTCTGGGGCACATAGTTATCTTCAATTTCCAGACACAAGTTTTATCTTATATCAAATTCTGGCTCTGCAGTGTAGCTGCTGAACAGCGCTGTGCTGCTTATTAGGTGTCAGCCTGCTTTAAATCTCTGGTAAATATATGAGGGA
This sequence comes from Scolopax mira, assembly GCA_004320125.1. NCBI lineage: Eukaryota > Metazoa > Chordata > Aves > Charadriiformes > Scolopacidae > Scolopax > Scolopax mira. Next base: position 64,317 of record BJBW01007287.1, read on the forward strand.
AAGATACCTTCTGACTCTGAGCAAGGAGTGAGAGTTAGCACCCTGTTACAAGCGATATTTTTTTTCCTTTGGTAGAACAATTTTAAGGATTCAGGGAGGCAGACAGTTTTCTGACTCTGATGTGTGTGTTCCATTTGCCTAAAGAATTATTATGCAGCTGTGATGAAATTATTTCTAATGATTATATTTTCTTCTGCTTAATTCTCTGCAATCCAGACATCGTTAATCTAGGCTGTGAATTTTATAGCTGGATAAGAGCTTGAAGGCATATTAGTATCTGGATCTGATCAGAGCCAGACCGAAGAGAGGAAAGAAGGTTCTCTTGCTTTAGAATATCACCACTTTTTTTTTTTTTTTTAATTTTGAATCAGGTCTTGAAGCATAGGGTGAAGGTTTCTCTTCACGGTGCATGGACGGAAAGCCAATGCGCAGGTAAGATATGAAAAGTAATTGTCTTCTTATCCAAATATTAATCATACAAGTTGGTTTCATAAATGCCTTGACCACAAAATGTTTGGGTTTGTTTTTTTGTTTTTTTAAAGGCCTGGCTAGGAGAATTAGAATATAAAGTGTTCATCTTTAGTCCTTACTTAAATGTGTTTAGTTTTCAGTATTTACAAGACCAGATGTCTTTAAATGAATATGCTGTTAGGAAGACTGTGGAAGACCAGTTACATCATTCTCCACACACATATGTATACTTGCCACTTTCCTCATTTACTATCGTATTTAATATCCAGTATTTAATTACTTAGGTATTCAAATTGTGCAAATGAACTGCTTGGGAAAAAATTTAAATAATTTCTAAGGGTCTCTATTTTTCCCTTAACTAAAGGAGTTTAGTCCTTTTGATGGACTGAGATCTTGGGTGGAAAGGAGATTTTCCTTTTCTAATTAAAGATGCCAGCTGTCTCAGTTCTAAGAAGCTGAAAATGCGGCTGAAGTTTAATTCAGGGGAGTTCTTGCTGCGGTTATGTCAGAAACATAACATGTCTCTGTTACATAGAGAAAAATTTGTCACAGTAAATCAGCAATGATGACAGGTTGGCAAACAGGATTGCCAGCTAGTTCTAGTTGCTTTTCACTTATCCGATGGCAAAACTGGACAACAGATGTATTGCTGTGTGTGATGCAGGCTGTGTGGAAGCAAAGTTTTATGTAATTCTGCACCTCTAAATAAAGTGAAGAGAATTCACGTGAATTGCACAGTCTGTCTGCAGTCTTTAGGGTGTTGAAAGTAGGGAAACTTTTATTATGGATAATTCTGTAAACAGTAATGTAAGAGAAGGCACAGTGTTTTAACCATAGGTGGATATTTAGAGCATTTCTAGCTACAACATTTGCAGAAGCCTGGGTTCTCTGTTGTGAAAGGAAGTAAGAAATAAATGGTCATTTAAACCATTTGAAGATCTTGTTGAATTAAATGAACCTCTCAAACACAACAAAAAAAGACTGTGCTGCTGCTTCAGTTAGCTTAATGAGTAAACCTTGGGACATGATATAAGCATCACTGGGGCTATGTATTGTTCAGTATTTTTGCCAAGATAAGAAATATGGTTTAGACAATGGGGAGCTGTATGTGACTTTTACAGTGTGTTCCTTTTTTTCCAAGACAGATTAAGTAGCAGACTTGCTCTCTTTCATCCTAGTCTTTCACAATGGAGACTGTTTAAATCTTAACTAATGTAAAACCACAGCTTTTCAGGTTCTCATGTTGTACTCTAGTTATCAAAAAGGTTTTGCAAAATGACATAGAATTGGTGACTAGCTTGGCTTGTATTCTTGTTTCCTCTCTACAGTGTTCCTAATGCACAAATGGAGATTCTAAATTTATTTTATGACTGCTGTTTTCTGCACGTCTTCACTGAGCCAGAGAATCGAAGTGCTGAAGTTCATATGTCTTTTGTGGGTTTGTGGCCTTGGACTTGCTGTCATGGAGGTTCTGTTTGCCACTTGAGCTGGGTAGTTTTAGTGGTGGGCAACAGCACTGGGCTGAAGAAGTAGAGTTTTTCTATTGTGGTGCTCACCCCAACACTTCAGGCTTTTTTTTTTTTTTAATTTATTTGGATAATGGATGCAGACCTTAACCTTTCAGTACCTTTTGCTTTCTTCTTTTCTGACAAGCCAGGGTAGAACACACATAACACATTTGACAAGGTTTTGCGTTTGAACTAACCTTTCATCTGACCTCTGTGCCTCGGTGTATTGTGTTGCTGCAGTCTAGCCTGACAAGCACGGCTCTATCGTGAGCTGTCAACTTCCATTGCTGAATATGCTTGTGTGTTTTCAGGGCCTCTGCATGGATTGATAAAATTTTTGTTTGTTATTCTGCTGCGTGTCTTAGCAGCAAATGATAAAAGGTTCTGGATTGGATTTTAGGCTTACAGATCTTCCTATGAAGTCCAGCTAAGCAGATGGCAGAGTGCTTCCTTTTATCCTGGTCAGGGTCCTTTCAGATATTGCAAGAAGAGGGGGGTGAGACTTGGTCAGTACTGTATTAGTAGACGTGGTGAGTTGGTATCAAATGTGTACAGCATCCAGAGGATGGGAAATACAATTTGAACAGAAAAGGCATTGCAGCTATTCCTGTCAAGATTATAGTAGAGAAAATGCATTGATATTCAAACATATCTTGCATTTGAAATGAAATGATAGTTGAGGCAGGCTATTCTTTCTTGCTGTCAGGCAGCAGTGAGAGAATGTTGTTTTGCTGAAGGTAGAAGCAAGTCAGAGGAGACCTCTCCAGTGAAGGGCATAGTCCCACAGTACCCGAGCAAGGGAGGGCAGAGCAGATCTAATGACCAGGGTCAGCCAAGGGTCTGGTGCTCATCAGTCAAGTCAGTAGTGATGAGGAATAGCTGAGATCAAGCTGGGAAATCAGTCCAGCAGATCTGTATCGGAGGATGTGAACAGGTAGAAGTGTGTCTTTACCATAACTCATGCCACGAGGGCTTGAGAAGCTCCCAAGGAAAGTGGGGATGCCCACCTGTCTCTTTCTCACCCAGCTCTTTCCTGGCAGCCTGATCCCAGGTTACAGCAGAGCTGGCCGGAGCACAGGAGCCAGACCCTGCTGAGAGGAAGAGGCTGCAGATCCCGATTGTGTGCTTGGGGCTGTCATGTTTGCTCAGGAAGTTAACCAATTGCTTGGGCATAGCTCTTGCCCAAGTCAAACAGCAAAAGGCTTAGCAAGGTTATGGAGGATTCCGATAATGACCTCACTTTTCTGTGTGTGGACATCCTCATTCTTGTTTAAATGGCGTTTTTTAGGTTTGGTCTGTGAAAATGAAACTAAGCAATGTATATGGGGACATATACAACAGATCCATGCTGTTCTTGAGTAATGTAAAATAGCATTGCAGTCAGGTTTATGTTCTTGTCTTTGTAACTCAGCCTCATTTGAGCACAAGTACCTAAACCTTGCTGTCTAGGTAAGAAATCAGTGAAATTTTTATTAATAATTAGGCTTTTAGCTAACTAATTTCTAGAATATTGATTGCCACAATTAAACACTTACACTCACTTAGTTGGCGGTGTGATGTGGTCACTTATGATGCTGAAGGTTTCACCTTTGGCTGGGCCAAATCAAAGAACCTTGTTCTAGCATTTCTGTAACTAGTATAGGAAATATTTTCTTTGTGTATGCATTAAATTCAAAGCAAGGCGTTGACAGAAATCACTACTAGTTTGGTTTGTTTTCTTAATTTGCTACTAAAATCCCTAGAGCAACAAACATGATTTTTGGATTTCAGTCAATGTTTTCAGCCTAAAACTTGTGTTTCATAGGCCTTAGGTCAGCCTGCTGTTTTCTGCTGAACTGTATTTAAACTTGCTTGTAATCTCATGCTAAAACATGATCTTAAACAAAAATTGCAGGCTTCTCTGATTTGAGAGTTAAGAAGCTCTGTGACCATATCAGAGAGTATTTTTCTTAGATATGTATTATTAGATATTTTTTTGAACTTTGGAAGAAGCTGCTATACGCTCTAAGGATGAATATCTCATAGATACCTGTGTTAATGAATAAAGTTTAGGGAACTGGCATAGATGAATAAAATGGAGGCGAAGCAGCCTATTTATTTAGCTGACTTTGTGTTGCAGACTGCCTGTGTTCCCATTTGTACTTTTTAGCAGTGTGCTACAAAACCTGATCTTTTGTCAGCCTTCTCTTAATCTCATTGTATTTGCTGATTTCCCCAACCCTGCATTTTGATGGAAGCTAATCCTGGAATATCTGCATAGCTGAGTATGAATCTTTTATCCTTGCGTACACATTTCCTCTCCGATCCTCAGCCCTTCTTAATCACCCTGAGTATTCAGGAGCAGCTCTTAGCTTTGCGTGTGTGTGGAGGGAGGCAGCTAGCCTGCCATGTGAGAATCAAGTGCTGCCTTCTGTCTTTCACACCTCTAAGCTACTGACTCATCATTTCATTCTCTATGCATATATATGCATAATATGCACATAATGCAGTTAAATTATTATCCTCGTGGAGACACGAGGATGCCATCAGATGGTGTCCTTTTAATTCACACTGCTGTGCCTAGCAGCAACCCACAGTGCTTAACATCAAGCATCTGGTTTGATCCAGTATGGAAATTCCCAAGCTCATTGATCATTAGCTTCTGCATTATCCAAAGATAAGTTATGAATGAATCAGGAGTGATACTTTGATTATTATTATTCTCTTTTCCATTCATTCAGGTTTCTTTAATCATTAACAAGCACTTTCTCTCCTTGGAGGAAGGAGGCTGGATACGATGCAGGCACTTAGCTAAATGCTGATGGGAACTATGCAGGACTGCCTCGAGTTCTTACTAACCAGAGTCCTTTTCCCTTAGTTAATTTAAAGATGTGTTCAGCAGAGTCTCATTTGGGCAGAAAAATCCTGTTCTGTCCTGGCTAGGAAGGACTAAGACTACTGCCTAAATCTGGTCAACTAATCATGTGGCTTAAGACAGTCCATCTCAATGCTCGGTGTCAGCAAAAAATCTTGAGTAGTGGGATTGACAAGGAGCACTGCTTTCCTTGTGGTGTTATATATATCTTTTTGTTGTTAGAACCTGTGCCAGTCCAAAAAGCTCTGTGAGATCTACTCTAGGGCAGTTTTTAGTGGGTGTTGTCTTTGAGGAAAGCCTACAGATATAAAAGGGATTCTGCTTTCCAAAAGGAGGTCCCGTCATGGGCATGGACTGTCTCTTGTGATCTGTAGTTATATGTGAAATGGGTTTTTATTTGAAGAATGCTTTTTCTGTGCTTAGATGCTTTGACTGACAGCCTGGTCAAGACAAACTGTCCAAAATCATTACAGTAGCATATGTCTTAAAAAGGCTCTTATTTTCTTTTCTTCCAGGGGTTGGCTTGATGTAGATTGAAACCCCTAATGCACAATAAAATCCTTTTGGTTTGTATAGCAATCTACAGAGGGATTTTTGTTGCCACCTTTCTCCATCTCGTGGTAGGGGGACTAAATTACTTACCTTGTGGCCTGAGCTGCTAAGGACTATGAAAGTAAGCCAATTTAGTAACTCTTTAGTCAAGGTTTCTTGGGTTGGGTTTTTTTTTTTTTTTTGGGTTACCATTAAACTTAGTTTGTATATGCTGCTGTGAGGAGTGTGAGGAGAATTTAACTGCATTGTTTGTGAGGAACTTGTCAGAGCTTTGGAAATGGTTGTCAAATCCACAAGGTGGGTTGAGGGACAAGAGTGGGTAGAAGAAAGCGAGAGGCAGTATAACAGCAGAAGGATTTGTCAGGGGTGTCAGAAAAGGAGAATGGTGATGGATATAAAAAAGGTGGAGTAGGGATAAAAAAACCAAGGCTTGTAAGGTGCAGAAGCTGAACAGGAGCCAGCAGCAAAACCCAGCAGCAGGAGACCCAGCTGGATCTGTGTAACTAAGATATGAGGAAGAGGTAATGGTCTGAAACAACTGAATATGATGATCAAGGAGAGGGTGTGGGGGGAATGGGAAAACAGGTTATGATGCAAGTGAATAATTCAAACTGCTGCAAAGAGACTGTTTTCCCTGTGGTTAGAAAGCACATTGGACATAATAATGAGAGGAAAGTATGTTAGTTATTTTTTTAATTCTTTCCTGCAAGCATGCTGCAAAATACATTGAGCACTGGCAAAGCAAAGTTGGCTTTCTTTTTAACTCTTAGTATGAAGAAAGTGGGGTAGCGACAGCTCACAAATGCTGGTGTAGCAGAGAAGCTGGCAATGGATGAGATGTATTGGGTCTTTCATTATGTCTCCAACAGTCTGTACACTCACTGGATAATTCATAACCAGTATTCTGATATTTTGCTCAATATGCTTTAATTGCTCTTATGTGATGGTTTTCCTTTGAAGTGGGAAGAGGCAATAGTTTCCTGTATTTTGTTTATTTTCATAGTAATTGGTATGTCACTGGTGCTGATGTGTCTTTTAGTAATTGTGCATATGATACGTGGCAGAAGTTCACATATGCTCGAAATGTACAAAATGGCATCTCAGTTACATGCACACTGATGTGCTTATTTAGTCTGGTTGAGAGTTGGGTTTAATTCTTCTTGTTTAGCACTGATGTCAGTCACAATGTGACAGTGAAGCATGGGGTGTAGGCAGACATCTCTACGAAGGGAGGTAGGAGATGTGTCATCTTGGTTCATCCCTGCAGAAGGATTCGGGGCAATACTCCATTCCTGTTCTCTCGAGATAGTAGCATACGTGGTACAAAGTGTGATCCCTCAGCATCGTCCTGCTGCCATGCAGAGGGTTATTGTACTTAATCCATGGCAGAACTGATGTTTGCTTAGGGGTGTGAGGGATAAAGGAAAGGTATGAGAACTTTCCTAAAGAAGTACATAAGATAGCTAGAATGTTGCAGGCGGAGGTGGGAAGATAGTATGTTTTTCCTACTCTGTATCAGAAACTTGGTTTATATATTCTCAAGTGGTTCCTCATCTCTAAAGTTACAATCTTGACTTTATATTCTTCCTTTTTTGGTAGGCCGATAGTCATAGATACTTTGATTATTTTGACTGTTTCCTGATTGGAAGAAGTTTTTAGTCTGCCATTCCTGGGAACGATTAATCTTGTTTTGAAACATGTCAGGGAGGGTGAGTTGAGCTGGAAGCCTTCATAATTCAAAAATATCTGAAGAGGATAAATGGATATTCTGTGAACCTGAAAGATACTTGTGGAAGTCTACAGGTCATTTTAAATTACTGAAGTCTGTGTGACAGTTTAGTGTATTCAGATATCAAGGTGATGAGTGACCTTAAAAAAAAATGTAGGTGTAAGAAGAGAAGTTTTGTTAAATCATGCAGATGTATTTTTTTGCAGCGGAAATCCATCTCCAGCTCTGCTAAAACTCAAGTGACAATGGGCAAGTCGGCTAATCTTCTGAGCTTTGAGTCACTCTCTATGAAATGGGGATAATACTTCTCTACCACACAAGGATATTATGAGATTCAGTTAATAAATTTGTGTAGTTGCCTATTATATCAGTGTGTCATAGAAAGCATATAAAAATAGGTATAAATATAAATCTGTTGCAAATTGGCATTTGTTTACTTCTAGGTACACTTTGGCTTGAGATGAATTCTTCTTTCGTGTGATCACGTGCTTGTTTCCACGTTCCAGCGTGGAGTTATGGGTGCTGCTGGTTTTGCACTCATGATTGGTGCAAGCCCTGGAGCTTTGGCTGGCAGTTCCTGGTGGAGCAGTTGATGATGGTCCTGTCTTGTGGCTTTCTTCGCTGCAGGTGTGCAAGTACTCGACCAGGAGAGATCGGAATGGATGTGACTAGCCGTTGCACACTTGGAGATCCTAACAAGCTGCCAGAAGGGGTGCCGCAGCCTGCTCGCATGCCCTACATCTCTGACAAGCACCCTCGACAAACTTTAGAAGTCATCAATCTTCTCCGAAAGCACCGGGAGTTGTGCGATGTGGTGCTAGTAGTTGGTGCTAAGAAAATCTACGCCCACAGGGTGATTCTGTCGGCCTGCAGCCCTTACTTCCGAGCCATGTTCACTGGGGAGCTGGCAGAGAGTCGTCAGACAGAAGTTGTGATCAGAGACATTGATGAAAGGGCCATGGAACTGCTGATTGACTTTGCATACACCTCTCAGATCACTGTGGAAGAGGGAAATGTCCAGACCCTGTTGCCAGCAGCTTGCCTTCTCCAGCTGGCTGAGATCCAGGAGGCCTGCTGCGAGTTCCTTAAAAGACAGTTGGACCCTTCCAATTGCCTGGGCATCCGAGCTTTTGCTGATACTCACTCGTGCCGTGAACTGCTGAGGATTGCTGACAAGTTCACGCAACATAACTTCCAGGAGGTAAGAAGCTAGTGTGCTGGAATCATGGTGTAAAACATGTGAATATGTCCCATGCGAGCTGGGGCAACTCTCATTTTGTGCTTCTTTCCAAATCCTGCCTTTACATCTGCTGTGAACTCTGATAGAGATGAGTGCCAGGCACTAGTTGGGGAAGAAAGAGGGAAGAGGTGCTTGCAGGACTGCATTGCACTGGTGGTTTCTATTGATCTGCAGCATTTCTTCTCCTAGATTTGTGTGGCGAGTACTTCATGGAAGGCAGGGTTGCAGGTGAAGTTGGGGTTGGGTATTATATCTGATGTGGCTATACAATGGTGTGACATTCCACTCTCTTTTCAGAAATGATCTGGATTCTACATGATTGAAGGGGAGGCAGGTGTTAAAGTAAGGAGAAAATACATCAATAAAATAAAACTTTGATGTTGATTTTAAGGATTGTAAAAATGTGTATGTGTGTGAGCACAGAGCTGCCTCAGTGAAGCCTTCAACTCCCTTGCTGTAGAAGAATTAGGGATTTGCATCTGTTACTAAGCAGAATTTGTTTGAAAGTAATTCACATGTGTAATTTTGTAGCTGACCTTTATAAACTCAAGTATCTCTTCCTTTGTTAAATCTGCCTAGATTATTTCTTTTGTTGGAAAAAATAATTACCAGTAAATGATTCAGGGAAGGATCAGCATAATAATTAAGGATTCTGTGAGCAAGTGTCTGACAAGAGTGTGTCTTTACTTAGCTATTACACCAGATGCAGAAAGGAACCCAACACTTCTAAGTGGTGTCTTTCCTGAGCCCTGGTTGGAAGGGCAAAAATTTGCATGTGTTTTGGAAGCAGCATACTCTCTAGGAGTGTGCTCAGCATGAAGGTCTGTTACTTTTGCCTTTTCCAGAAACTGCACTCTTCCATCCCCTGGAACAGGCAAACTGCTGCAAAGAAATCGCCTCTCTCCACCTGCTGCAAGTAGGTCCCTTCCAAAGGGGGGAACTCCAGTATTGACTCCTGATGCTAATTTAGTTTCTCCAGAGAAGTGACTGTATGCAGGTGCTGTGATTGATTGCAGCTTGCCAGCTTGTTTTTCCCCTGCAGGAAGTAGTTTGGAATTATATTAATTTCAGTCAGGTAGCACGTAAGAAAATTATGAGCAGAAGCAAGCACAGTTGAACTTGACTGTTAGACACTGAAGTATTGAAGACAATACTTGGTATCGAACTGTAGACACATGACATCAGTTTACTCTAAAAGCTGCAACTAAATACCTCTTTCCTAACCATAAAGACTAGAAAGTGGAATTTGCTGTTTAAGATCAGATCTTGTTTTTTGTAGAACTTGGTGATTTCCCAAAAGCCCTGTGTTTTAGCTGGCCAATTCAAATGCTCTCTGCTTGCTCTGCACTCTTTTTCTTATGCTTTGATTTTTGGGAGCAGGGTGGTAACCAGATAGTTGTTTATTTTCAGTGCTTGGTCGTTTTAATGGTTAGATCTGTGCTTCTCTCATTAATAGAGGAATAGGGTGTGCTTTCAGGCCTCTAAGTTTTTAATAATGCTTTGTTAACAGTTTTTTAACAGTTTTGTTTTAAAATGTTTTAGCATTATACATGCAGCTGGATGTTAAGGGCTGCCTGCTATGGGCTTCTTTTCTGTTGCAGTCGTTTAGAGACAGCTTCCTGTCTTCCTTATCCCTCTTAAAGCACCTAAAACCCAAAGTTTTGGATTTGAAAAAACACTCTTCTCAATGATGATGCAAATTATAGTTGGCTTAACTGAATCATGGCCCCTGTAAAGCAATTGCTTAAATTAGAGCACTCTTTCTTTGGCCTGGGTGGGTTTCTGTGTCCCTTTCAGTGCCCTGGGAGTTCTGCATCCTTAACGTTCACTTCTTTTGCTTCCATTGTTTCTCTGCAGACAATATTAATAGTGCTGCTTGTTGGGATTGTATTATGTTCTGCTATTATTTTCCATCTGGAAAGTGGATTGGTAATCCCCAATGGAATTTAGTGACTTGGCTACTTAATCATCTTCCACTGTGGAGGTTGAGAATTGATAAAAAAAATTTGCTTTTCTCTGCAGAGGCTGTCATCATTCCTCCAAGCTGGCAAAAAGAAATGGGAGATGGGAATTTCCTGAATGGCAATATAAAATATTAAGCACTAGGCATTGAACCAACCTATGCAGTTACTTTGAATGTGGTCTGAATTGCTTCATGTCCTCTGCTGTGCTAACCTCTAGTTCTGTTATTTTTTTGTGTATTGCTGCATTATATCATTAACTTCTTGGTAAAATGTTTTTCCAAGATTTCCATTCCCCTCAATTTAATTTGTTGCCTAAAACCCCTAATGAATCTTGTGCATGTAATGTGAAAAGGTTCTATTAACAACTCCACTGTACAAGAACAACCTTCATATTTTTTTTGTTTGGGCTCTGACATCCGAGTGAAGGGAAAAAATATACTTAAGGATGAACAACTTGTACTTTGTATCAGCAGACCAAAATTGCACTCCCTATTGTATACTCTTGATATTTATTCTATCTGTTTGTAAAAGCAGTAATACACATCAATACTGTCAAGGAAGTGAAGCCCATCAAATTCTTGTTTAGTAAGCAAGTCAGTCAAACAGACCATTAATATTAGTCAGGTAATTATTATTGTCCTGATAACTAAGCCAAAATAAGGCAAAGCTTTGAAAATAATTATTTGTTTCACATTGTAAACTAACAAGTAGCATAGTAGTAATAACTGGGTTTGCAGGAATGCTTCCAGTATTTTGAGTTTTATGAGGCTATCAATGCAACTGTGTTTTCTGAGGGTGGAAGGGAGAGCCTGGATGACCATCCTTAACTCATAAATTTCCAGAGCCTCCGCTTTCAGGCTGTCGGGGGTAGAGTTTAGACATAAGCTAGTCTATGTAGAAGGGAGGGAAACTGGGAAAAAATGCTGGTAAACATCTTTAATGACCAATAAAGGTTTTTTTTTTTTAAGGCTGAAGAATTTAAGGCTTTTTTTAAGGCTGTGGGCTAACCTTCCTATGGCTCTTAGTGCCCCTAACAGCCCATGGGATCCTAGACCAAAGGCTGGTAACTGATCTCGTTGCCTGTTGTGTTCCTTTTAACTATATTTGCTATTGTAAGTACCTGGCAATTTTTGTATATTCATTCAGTGCTCTTAATTTCTTTAGGTAGTTAAAAGTACTGCACAGCTGACTGCTGTTGAGATGGTAGTGTCAAAGAACATATTTTGCTTTCACTTATGCTGCAAATCATAAAATAGGCTTTGGAGTCCAAATGTGGTCACAAATGATAAGGAAGAGCCAATATTCAATTATTTTCTGTCCCTGAACCTCTCAGATTACAGGCTACAGACTGGGAATGCTTGTAGGGAAGCTGAGCTGTCAATTATCAATCAAACCATTTCTGCAGTTCTCTTTCTTTTGATTCTTGAGTCTTTCCCATCTGCTGCTATCAGCGCAGAAGGCACAGTTGTGTGTGAGCTCTGTAACCCTCTCAAAGCAGTTGCAGGCTGACTCACATGTGCTCTGTGGTGTGGGCAGTTCTCCAGTGGCAGATAAAGCTTTCTGAGAAACTTGGGTGCTGTCTTAGGCACTGAAGGAATTAACATGTTTGCTGATTGTTAGTGGCTTGAATTTCACAAGACATCAGTCCTTAGGGTCTTAGGAGGCTCTGCTTCCCTCTTACGTGCATCTGGACTTGTGCATACTCCTATGTATGTATTTAGAGCAAAGAGGAAGGATCAAATAAGTCCATCTCCCTCTCCTGAGATATTTTCTGTTTTGCCCCAAATCAGCATTCAGGAAGACTCTGTGTTCTCTACAGTACTTCTCAAGTGTTTCTGAGACTTATTTTTGTGCCGTATGTTGGATGTCTTGTGAATAGAGCTTTCTATATTCTGATACTACTTTACATCACTTATTGATGTCCTATACAAGGTTTTTATTTCTGTTTTATGTATTAGGGCAAACAAGGAGAGTGATTTTAAAGAAGGGCTTTGTTTTTCCTAAATTTTGAAAGCGATCATTGTGTTCTGTGGTTTAACCCTTTAAAAGTGTACTACAAAAAATCTTTGTGTAAAATTACCTTTTGCTTATATCCCCGTCTGAAGGTGCGTGTGTTGTGGTGCTAGGTTCTGCGTTCTGCTCCGTGCAGCAAACCCTTCACATGCTTTGATGTCAAAACAGGGATGGGTATTTGGCCCTTTGTTGGATCACTCCATTAGACTCTTAATTCAAGTGGAATTAATTCAAGTATCCTCTTTAGAGTTGCACTGAGGTGCTGAATGGCCGTGGTGCTTTGGCCACTGTCTTTACTTCCTTCTTGTTCCTTTCTATTTAACCAGGTAATGGAGAGTGAGGAGTTCATGCTGCTCCCTGCCAATCAGCTCATAGACATTATATCCAGTGACGAGTTAAACGTTCGCAGTGAAGAGCAGGTGTTCAATGCAGTGATGGCCTGGGTGAAATACAGCATCCAGGAGAGAAGACCCCAGCTGCCACAGGTAATCTTGAGCATAGTAACATTTGAGATTGCTTTATCCAGGGGAAGACGAATGAGGGCTGTTATGGTGGTGCCACAGCAGTGTCATGGTTCTGAACACATGCAAAGCCACAGTTAGTCTTTCTGACTTCCACTTCTGTTAGGTGTTTTGCACTTTCCCTTCATCTAGGCTGGAAGGTGCAGTGGCTGGAGTCTTCAACAGGGGCTTTGTTGAATTGTTTCCAGGTAGGACTTGCCAAACTAGATCATTCCAGTAGTCTGTCCAGACAAACCTGCCTGCATTGCTTTGAGTGTTGTATAAAAAAAAGTAGTGGATAAGAAAAAGCTTGTCTTCCTTTGTGGTGTATCTTTAAGCTCTGCTGTTTGATTGTGCCTCAGCCCTCATGATCTTATACTGGAGCTTGTCAGAATGGTTTTGTTGAAATATAATGCTTCATCGAAGCAAAGCTGTTTCATAGAGAAGCACTCGTTCTGACAAAACTGTCAGCCAGAAAGCCTCTGAAGTCTCAGGCTCAGGCTTTCTGATCAAAAGAGGTGGAGAGGGTATGCCTGCCTCAGTGTTTCTGCTTTGGAAAGAGAAGTTAAATGCAACTTTATTTAGTGGAAAGCTTTTGAAAAACCAAACAAAACAACAAAAAACTCACTGTTTTCAAGGTAGCTCTTAATGCTGCTATAACTGTGCCTTTGTAAGCCCCTTTGTCTATACCTACTTATGTCTCTAAATTCTAAGCTGTTGTAAAAGATATGTTACTTGTTATTTTTCAGTTACTGCACAATAGCAGTCACATTTAAGAGAGCTAAACAGTGTATAAAACTCCTAACTTATCTAACGCTTCAGGCGTATTGGTATTGACATCTGTAATTTTGTTTTCAATTGTGACTTTGTTTTCAGCTGTTAATAGATCCAGTGGGCTGCTCCTTTATGAAGGCTGATTTTCTGTTGGGTATTGATATACTGAAAAGGCAAAGGTGCCATAAGATAAGCTATATTCAACGAAAATGCCAGAGTTTGGATGTATGAATGACCACGCACGTTTGCCAGAGGAATTTTTGACTCTTTATCAAAACTTGTTAGCTACTACTGTTTTCTTGGCTTCTTATGTCTCTGTGCATATATATTTACCACATATGTTCTGTTTTGTGTTTTAGGTTCTGCAGCACGTTCGTCTACCGCTGCTGAGTCCCAAGTTTCTTGTGGGTACAGTGGGCTCTGATCCACTTATTAAGAGTGATGAGGAATGCCGGTAAATCTCCTCGCTGATTTACAAAATTGGACTTTGTTGTACTTAGGTGCCTTATTGGCATCCAGTCTCTAAAACTATGATGATTTCTCAGTGGTAAATGGGTGATATCTCACAATTTTCTGTTTTGAAACTGGATGGAGAAGATATGCAAGAAAATGTTCACTGTTTGCCTAATAGTCAATAGTGTGCCCTGCAGTTGTTTTTGCTCTGTCAAGTTTTCAGTGGAGTAGTAAACTTTGAGTGTACAGTTTGACTGTTAGTCAAATACCCTTCAGTGTATTGTTTTCCATTCCATCTTTTTTGTTTCTCTAGTCACAGCCTTGCATTACATTTGATGCTGCTTGCATGGCATTTGTGACCTCATTAGGACTTAAAAGTAGTTTTTCTATGTAAAAAATCTGTACTTCTGATAACTGAATTGGACTATGGGATTAGAGTCTGCTATTTTCCACAATGCTAGTGCAAGGAAACTGTCATTTCCTCCTCTTTACACTATGAGTCTCACCTTTCTTGTTGTGTAGAGTTCTGTATCTGTAAAGCACACAATTTTTCTTGCTCTTAATGTAAAAAAAGTTCAGGGGATAGGCTAAATTATTCTCTTCCTGAGTAAGCATTCATAGTGGGGAAATTCCACATTTGTAGAGGGAAGGAGGACTTTTTTTTTTTCTTTTTTGTTTTATTCAAGGGTTTGGAGTATTAGGATTAGTCCAGGTGGCAAGTCATGAATGGATGGACAGTGTGAGCTGGCCAGAGCTGATGGAGAAAATATTCATCAGAAGGGTACTATCTCCATCTGTTGGTGATGTGTGTGTATTTTGTATTTGTGTGCTTCTCAACACCTGTTTTGTTCCTAGGCAAAACAAATGATTAAGTTCTAGCTTGAGGCAGTCTGGGTTTTTCTTTCCTGTATAGTAAACATGACAAATCTCATCACAGCTTTTTCAGTCTTTATAGGAAGCAATATCTATTATTAACTCTGTCCAAATATTGATACTGGTCTACTACTGTCACTGTGTAAATGACTTGTAAACAGCTGATGAATATTTAGGTGACAGCGTATGTTTTAACTAGAGCTATTCATGCGCTTACGTGACTTGTGAATACCTGAAGTGCATGACTAGTGCTGGCTGGTCTTGCCATTGGTTTTGATTCATACCTTCTGAGACTGGTATCAGATGAACTTTTGGCATTAATATTTTCCTGTTTTGCACAGGGATCTAGTGGATGAAGCTAAAAATTATCTGCTGTTGCCCCAAGAACGGCCACTGATGCAAGGACCAAGAACTAGACCACGGAAGCCCATCCGCTGTGGAGAAGTCCTCTTTGCAGGTATGCATAGCTCCTGCTGTCTGAGGTTGGGATATTCAAGTCTGGGTTTTCTGGCAATAGTGCTTCCATAAGGCCAGTCTTTACAACATATGTCTGAATGACCTGTGCATTAATATTTGGAGATTTGAGTTAACTTTCACTTTCTTACTTGTGTGATTTCTTTGGTGCTATGAATGCCACATTACTTCCAAATTTATGATAATCCTCTTGAAAATCACATTCTGTCCTCTAATTATAATCCTCAGAATGAGTAACTCAGCAATAGGGCTACTGGGTTAAGGTTGGCAAAGTCTGGAGGGATTATTTGTACCAGGCGCACATTTAGTATGCAAGCTCAGTGCCTTGTTATGATGCTATTTCTTGTGTTTGGTTCCTACAGTGGGGGGCTGGTGTAGCGGGGACGCAATTTCCAGTGTTGAGCGTTATGACCCTCAAACCAATGAGTGGCGGATGGTGGCTTCCATGAGCAAAAGACGCTGTGGTGTTGGAGTCAGCGTTTTGGATGACCTCCTCTATGCTGTGGGAGGTCATGATGGTTCCTCTTACCTTAACAGTGTAGAAAGGTAGGTCTCCATAAAGCGAATGTGCAGAATGTTAATTCTGAATGTTTAAACCTGGGTGCAGTGTCTTAAAAATTAGTTAATTTTTCCAATTGTGTCCTTTTTCTGCTATTACTGCTGAGCTGGAAATTCATGCATAACAGCTTGTGTCATGTTGTCCCCAGCTTAATGAGACAAGATATAGTCTTTGGAATAAGGAAGGCATATATAAGAGATGGGTCTGGGTATAATTGGTATGATAGGAGAAATTATGATCCTGGCTAACCTTCTTTGCAATTGCTGTTTTATTTTTTAGCATTGTTGAGGAAGACGAGGTTACAGTAAGCAATTCTTAGATGTTGAAGGAAAGACCCTAGAATTTTACTCTGGAGTGGTAATTAGAGAATTCAGAAACCTTGCATTCAGTAATACAGAAGACAGAAAATGTGTCATTTTTAGACCTGTGAAAGATAGAAGTCAAACAAGCTTCCTGTTTCTGGGAGCTGCATATGGCAATCCCTGTGCCTAAAAGCCACATGACTCAAGCACTCCTAGTCGTCTTAATCTTGGCCCTGTAACAAATCCAATGAGCTATACAAGTATCTGCTTTCTCCTTGAACCTCCCCTGCTTTCCACTTATCTCCTTGTGTACTCACAGCTTCCCAAAGCATGAGCCTAGCCTTACATCTCCCACATCTTGTAATTTTCTGCTATGCACTGTGTTTTCTTGTTTCTGGATTCCCAAGTCCACCTGGTTCCTTGATTGTTTATCTCAAAGTGCAGGTCCCAGGGCTGGCTGAGTTCTTGTATGAGCTGCAGAGAACATGCAGCATAGTAACTCTGGGTCCTGCTCTTTGCATAGATGAAGTTTACCACATGTCAGACAGACCCTAGTAACCTGCTGTCTTATGAACCTGAACCTTTGATCTTCAGTTTGAATCATCTCAATCTGCAGATTGAACATCCCTGGAATAACACGTATTGGATGCACTATATGACTTCAGGGGTTTTATCCAATTTCCAAATAGCTGTGTTGTGGTTTAAGCTCAAGATAGGCAAGTTTCACTACCTTAGTAGTTCCCAAGCATGGGAGGGTCTGAAGCATACCTAGACAAGTCATTTGTGCTGTTTGATGTGTTTTTTAGGTATGATCCAAAGACCAATCAGTGGAGCAGTGATGTGGCCCCCACCAGTACCTGCAGGACCAGTGTTGGAGTAGCAGTTCTTGGGGGCTATCTCTATGCTGTGGGAGGCCAGGATGGTGTCTCTTGCCTCAATATTGTGGAAAGGTACTTCTTAATTGAAAAAAAAATATTAAAACAAAACCCTGAAGCACAGGGGGAACGGGGTCTTTTAGAAGGCGCAGTTGATGTGTATGAGTTGGAGAGGAGGTAAGTTCTGTACAGATCATGGGGATTTTTATATTTGGAGAAAATAAGGTCATCTTTCCTGCCCCTTTGTGAAGATGTCAACACTTCACTCAGCTTTGATGTTTATTCTTTTGCCAGGTATGATCCCAAAGAAAACAAGTGGACTCGAGTGGCTTCCATGAGCACCAGGCGCCTGGGAGTTGCGGTGGCTGTACTAGGAGGCTTCCTCTATGCTGTGGGAGGATCTGATGGGACTTCTCCTCTCAATACTGGTATGCCTTTTGCTGTTCCTTGTTGCAGTCAGCACTTGTCATCATCCTGTTTATCCTTAATGTCCCCACATTGCTGTTAAATATCTTAGTGATCAGTTTGCTATATTTTTTCTTCTTTAAATATGATTTTTGCCACACAGTGATTTACTCTCCAGGCTTCTGATCTTATTGTGTGTTGTTTTTTTCTTTCTCAATGCTGCATTTGGCAGTGTGTCCTGAATATGGTACTTCGATCGTTTGCATAACAGTTGCAAGTGCATGTTTTTTCCTGCAGTAGCTCTTTTCTGCTGTAGGAAGGAAGGTGCAAGTGGTAAAACTACCACAAGATGATAATGCAGATCAGTTTGTAGCATTGCCAGCTTGCTCTTGAGTGAAGATGCTGAATGTGATTTGACTGTGTAGGGCTGGAGGCATGAAAGATAATAGCAAGCATTCTTTAGAAGAAAAAGCATCAGAGTGAAAGGTAACAAAGTAGTTCATTATATTTTTGGTGTGTGAGAATTGTAGCCTCTTTACAGCTTGAGCAAAACCTTTTGGATGCAGGTTCGAAAGTGGCAACCCCCCACTGCCGGCCAGCTCTGTTGTCCAATGATGTGTCATTCCCTCTGCAGTGGAACGCTACAATCCCCAGGAGAACCGCTGGCACACGATTGCACCCATGGGGACGAGGAGGAAGCACCTGGGCTGTGCAGTATACCAAGATATGATATATGCTGTAGGCGGCAGAGATGACACAACAGAGCTCAGTAGTGCTGAGAGATACAACCCTCGAACCAACCAGTGGTCTCCTGTTGTGGCCATGACATCCCGCCGGAGTGGAGTGAGTTTGGCTTGATTTGCTTGTCTGTACCGTACATAATCATGTGGTGAGAGCACAGAGTAGAATGTCACCTTGAGAGGTTTTTCTGTTGCTTCCTCTGTCCCCTCACTTCCCGTTCTATGAGGGGACAGGTTTGCAAAAAGTCAGAGCTCTTTAGCAAGACTAGAGAATGAAGTGTTGGTTGTGTCGTGCCATAGACAGCTTTTTAATATGCCTGAAGATAGGGAAATGGAGTTATTTGAGGGTCGCTTCTAATAGTTTTGGTTCTTTATATGGAGTCAGCTACTTAGTCCTGAAACAGAGGAGGTTTCTAAGTTTTCACTTGGTGAAGTAGCCATACATGGTATGAGATACTATTACAGAATGCTATCAAAATTAGCACCCGAGTCTCATCCTGCAATCAACTTTGGATGAATTGGGAGGTGAACATACCTACTTTCCCAAAAGAAAGAGCTGGGAAGCTGGGTGAGTATGTGTTTAGATCATCATACAAATATCCAGCCAAGTCTTTTCATTGCCTTGAGATGTGTGTGGGAACAGAGTTTCTGGGTTTTCATTTAGTATGTCACCTCTCTTCACCCAATTCTGTGAGTATGGGGAGTGACAGCATGTTCTCATCAACTGCTAATTTCCTGCTTTCTGTAGACATGTGAACAAAAGATTAATGTAGTGCTTTAAGTAGTCAATGTGTTTGGGCAGATGCAAATGTTATGAATATTTATCATTGGACACTGGATTATATAGTAAAGAGTGGATTAATTCTGTCTGTATGTTAGTATTTCAGTGTCTGGTGAGGCAAGTATGAATCATAATTTGAACAACTACTGGTTTGGAGGCAGAGAATACATATTTATTTCCATCCTCAAAGTATATAGTAGATTGTCCAACACTCTCCTCTTAAGATACCAATTAGACATTGACTTTTCATAAGGTACTTTGCTATTTGCTTTCTAAAGAAACTGTTAAACTGTTAAACAGCTGCATTTGTATCTGCAGCCCTCCTGAATATTTTTTAACTTCCTCAAAGCCCAAACAAGGACCATTTGACATTGAGTTCTTGTCATCTTTTCTCGGTTATGCCATGAGATGTTTTCACTGGAAGTGTTCTTCCTAAACCACAGAACTGTTTCGGATTTCAGTGATTTTGTGTTTCATCAGAAAGACAAAATAGAAAGGCTGGAGAAGAAAGGTGCTTAGAGATGGTCCAAGAGGAGTAGGAGGCCAGAGGCTCACATATGGTTCTTCTAGTTTAAGCAAGCATTCAAGGCTGTAGGCTGGTAGATATTCTGGTGTGTGCATGTCATACTTTGTCAAGGATTTCAGTCCAGGACATACTAAGTTTTGCCTGATAAAGGCTTAGGTTCTTATATACCTATTATCATGCAAGAAGTTCTAGTTCTTGTAGCTGATAATAAGGTTATGTTAGTAAACTTCTTTACTGCTTTTTCTTTGACAGTCTCTATTTTGAGATACACGTTTAACTTTTAATGTCTTGTTATTTTTTAGGCTATTTTGTGTGTCCTTTCCCTCACAAAAAAATAAACTCTACTTCAGACTGATTTTCACCAAACATTGTTATTAAATCTTTTTATTAATATTTGCATTTTAATCCTCCTTTTCAGGACCTCCTGGGTAATAGGTACTATCTATGGTGGCTGTTTTGCAGGTTGGCCTTGCAGTGGTGAATGGACAGCTGATGGCAGTGGGGGGTTTTGATGGCACAACATACTTGAAGACCATTGAGGTGTTTGATCCAGATGCTAACACATGGAGGTAACTCTTAAGTTTGTGAAGCAACCGGATAGTGACCTTTGCCTGGAGCTGCTGCCACCCAGCTGGAGCAGTCCCAGACAAATTAGAAATGTGATGTACACTATTATGAAGAACTGGGGTCTAATAGCCACACATGACATTCACGTTATGGCTTTTGGCTTTCATGAAAGTGTAAGAAAGAGAACCACATTTTGAAAAATATCCCAATATGCCATTTACCTATAGCATCCCCATGTCTGTGACTTTAGCAGTTGAGAAACATTTTATTGCAGATTTCTGTTTGAATTACAGCTTTGATTTTAAAGTAAAATGAGAGCTTTCTGCACTTTTCTTGTCTGAATATCCCAACAGATTTGATCAATACTTAATGAATAAAATCTCATTGCATCTTCTGCAGGTAGGAAAATGGTACTTAGATATGGTTTTGAGACCAAGAGGAAATAAATGATTTAGCAGGCTTGTTGGGTAGCGAACAAAAGGTCATAGCAAAACCTAGTTTGTTTCCAAGTGCTGCTTTTGAACATAACAAAAATGGACCACACTGAGAGACATATGCCCCTTCTGTTTATTTTGAGTTGAGTCTCTCCAGCTTCCAAAAGGAACTAAGCTTGCCCTTAGCAGAAGGAGCTCGCAGTCATGATGTAGAATTTGGCCTACTCATTTTTTATTTTCAAGCTGAGGCCCTGATTTCCAAATCCTTTTGGAGGATGTGAAACAGAACACTTCAAGCATATTATATTTTTTCCCTTTAAATCTGCAAGACGGCAAGTTTTAAATCTGATTTACAAACGAGAAGTAATATGAAATTGCCAATCAAAACCATGTACTGAGCAGAAAGGTTATTTTTCCTATTACTTTTCTAGTCATAACTACACTTGAAAGCAATTGCTTCTGTCTTTATTCCCAAATCTAATTAAGATTAGATTTCAAGCTCCTATCTGTATTCTTGCTGCTTTAGTAGTCTGGCAGGGGTGGGGAATAGGAAGAAATTAATGTCCTTATTCCTTCCAGCCTAGTAATACTAGTAGATTAACCCTTTCCCTATGGGATAAGCTGTCATCATGAGCAGTGGAGGAACTTCTCTCTGAGTTATGGACCAATGACTTGAATTCCTGAGAAAAACAGTTGAGTAGAGACTAATACATACTTCATATTTCCTAGCTGAGTGGTTTCAGCTACTTTCAGTGACAGTAACAGTAATAAGATGTCCAGAGTTAGGAGTTACTGCCTGGACCAGCATTCGAAGAAGTTTAGGAGGTTATTCAAGGTAATAGCTTGTGGGGTTTTTTCCTCGCACTGCATCCAATATAGATCAACATCTGTGGCCTTCTCCTGTTTGCCGAACTTCTTGCTCTGTGAAGGACACTTTTTATTTGTGTAGCCTGCCTGAGAAATGCTTCTGATTCAATTCAGGTGTAACAAATTGCATTGGTAGATGTTTGATGAACTTGCTTCTCCCATTGGTCTGAAGAACAAGTTCTATGAGGAGAGGCTGAGGGAACTGGGCA
>BJBW01007288.1:0-45428 GCA_004320125.1 Scolopax mira
GTCTAGTTGGAGGTGTCCCTGTGACTGCAGTGGGGTTGGGGGTTGGACTAGATGACCTTTGAAGGTCCCTTCCGGCCCAGATGTTTCTATGATTCTATGATTCTATGTTTATTTAAGCCTAAATGTGGAAAACATTCTAATTGAGGTAAGGCTTCATGGATTTGGAGGGGAGTTTATTTTGTTGTTGGTTGGTTGTTTTGTATTTTTCCTTATGATCTACAAACACCAAAAAGAAGTTAGTGTTTCCATACTCCACACAGTATAGTTTTACAAACGCTTTCATGTTCAAACTTGACAGCAACGTGCATTTACTCAGAGAAGAAACGTGCTTCTCTCTGTTAGCTTTATTTGTTTTATTTTCAGTGGCGCAGTTAATTGTACAAGTTTGTTGTTCTCCTTATGTTTAGCAAGGCCTGATAAATATAAGCTGGAAAGACTCCCTTTATGTTCATATATTTATCTTGATGGGCTAAAATGAGCAAATGTATAGTTGTTATTAAAGAACTGTCTTGTTTATATCCATATTGAAAATTCCATACTTTTTCAAATAAATATCTTTTGCACTACCTATCAACAAAGCTGGAGATCTTAAAACTATTCAATAAAGAAAACAAAAATAATTTAATTTCGGTGAAGACAGGGATGAATTGATGACTCTGTAGACAAATAGCAGTGTCTCCAAGTAAAATATTATCCTATGAATAAACCACAATCTTTCACATCCCCCAAATCAATAGATGTCATATTTCTTAGTCAAAGGTTGGCTCTTAAGAATATATAATTCATTGCAAAAATTGCTTTTGAAACAATCTTTGACATACACAAGAATGAAAATGTGATAAACATTTCAATATCAAATATAAATTTGTGCAATTATTTGGAAGCATAGGACAATATTCTTATATGAGATTCCAATGAATTGCCAAATTAAATATTTTCTAGGGTAGGAAAAGAAAGAAAAACAAGCCTTAAATAAATCATGGTATTTTGTGTAACTGCTGTAAAAACGTTTCAATTCTAGTGTTTTGTCTGCCTGTGGTGATTTTATCCTGTGAGTCTAAATTTATGCTTCAGAGAGATTATTGTCTTACAATGGTTCTATTTTTCTTTCTTGAAAATATTGAGATACTTCTTTGATTAGGTTTTCCAAAGTTCTCTATTGTTCTTGTGCTGTTTTTCAAAAGTGAAAAGTCCATAGGAAGTCACTATAATGAATCAATTGAAGACTCCCTATAGTGATTTAATTTCATGGGTGTCCAGAATCTTGTAATGTGAAGTTTACACTGTGGATTCTTTCTCTCCCGTAAATCTGAAGAAGATGATGAAACATGCCTTTGTTGAAGTAGGTTTTGCAACTCAGATTCCTGAGTAGAATTTTTGCCTTTTATTTTTCATTTCCTTTTGACATTTGGTGACAGTATACTTAGCTGATTTTTGAAGATTCTTTCCTCAAGAATCCAGTCTTCATATGCATCATGAAGGAAACTTGAATTTAATCATTCTCAGGATTTTATTATTTTGTTAGTGGGATTAACCAACCCAGATGGGATTTTTCTCTCAGTATCCTGATTTCTCGGTCAGTAAAATGCTTCTTCTGTTACCTCATAAACATGTTCTGAAATATCTAGATGACAATAGTGCTGTGATTTCTATGACACCTGCATAAAAATATGAAAGAGGAAAAAAAAGAGAGATTTGGTAACCATTATCTTGAGAATTTAAGGTTCTATCACTATATACAGATATTATAATGTTTTACTGTTTAATACTAATCATGTCTGCTAAAAGAATATGGGAAGAAAAAAAGCAAAGAAGATAACAAAGGTGATTACATTTTTGTAATCACACAGTTGTAAAGCCTACTTGCTATATATAAATTACCAGTTACTGATTTTTCCAGATCTGAAAGTTTTTTGATATCATTAGACAGTAATTTGTAGTTATGAAAAGAAAATCTGAGTTTAAAAAAGTGTTTAGTCTTATTTTGTTTTGTTTTTAAATCCTATACTCCTTTCTTTCTGCTCTAGTGTTGCTGAGCACACACAGGTGGTTTGGGAGCAAGTCAGATGGTTTAACATTACTTTAAACACTTAGCAATTTTTCAGGTTCTGAGACATATCACATCTAGGACCATTTTCTACCATATCACATCTAGGACTTTTATTTACCAAAGAGAGGTAAATACTGCACCTAACCTATGAGACACTCTTACTTCCCTTGGCTAGTACCTTAAGGTAGAGATACTTCACATCAAATGGTTACTTAACTAACTGAATTGAGCTCCTTCATTCTCTCGCAAAGTCCATAGAAATATTAGAATCATAGGACATAAGAATCTCCCCTACTGTAAGAATCAAAACCAGCTACTGTTTCCAAAATATTGAAGCAAACTTGAACTTCGCGATTAAAAATAAAAAAAAAGAGTTAATAAAATTCATTTTTTTTCCACTTATATCAGAACATCTGCAAAATGTATGTGGGCCCACACTTGCTTGGTCATTTAGCTTTTGTATAAGAAGTTGTAGGATCACTGTCTTAATCTCTGTGAGGCCCAAAGGATGTCATTATTACACCATTCACTCTCATCTTTATCCCACAATCCAGTGTTCAGCATCAGCTAGGTTTAGATAATGAATGTTTCAGGTAACAGTGGAAATTTTTAAAGTATTCTGTAAGTCGTGGGAGACATTGCTGTTTCTCTTGGAGTCCCAGAGATACACACAAATTGCTGCTAAATGGAATTATCCTTATCCCTCCACTATGAAGAGCCAGTTCACACAGAGTCTCATAGAATGCAGAAGTGAGGACAAGACAGGCAATGGCAGATGAAGAAAGTTGCTGGATGTAGGGCTGGCTACAGAAACAGGTGAACTTTAGATTTTCCCATCAATTGAATTGCATTTTCCCACCAATTCCACTCACTATTATAATTTCACTGAATTTCACTGAATTTTTAGAGTTGGAAGGGACCATATTCATCCCGGGTTTTTTTAGGTACAGGCTTGCCAGTCAGATAGAAGTAGGAGACAATATCTTCATTTGTGCTCAAAGGACCTCAGTGTTTAGTCTGTTTACAGGCTTTGGAGCATTTTGAGATTTAAATACATACCCTTAGCTAGGGTAACACACAAAAACACACAACACTGTGGCATTTGGAGTATGTAAGGTTGAAAAGCCCATGGTATGTGGAGAAACTTTCACAGCACACGTAATGGCTTTTAGGATATGCTGTACTGAGGAGGCATGGAGGGTGAAAGGATGAAAGTGTGTATATAACACCTACTTCTCAGCCTTCTACTTCAGTCCTTGCAACATCCATTGTCTTCTTTGAGAGCTAGTCATAAAGAGTAGACCCAACATGGAAGGGATGATCATTTGCTGAGTGCCTGCAATGCCCTTCGAAGACAGTAAATGGCATGAATACTTTGCAGTACTTAGGGAAGAGAAACCTCATGCACTGCACTTCAGTAGCAATTGCTGTGGCACAAGACTTTCAAGAGGATTCTGCAACACAGTGGGAAGGTGCATTTGACAGTATGATTTAGAAGTGCATTCTTCCCCAAACCCCTGACCAGCTCTTTGTTCAGATAAAAAAGGAATTTGTATTCTCACTGATAATGTTGACAGGGCTTGGGGATGCAGCATTGTCATATCTTGTAGTCTTGTTCTATATCTCGTGATACATGGTATATTTTGTAAAGATTCACATGACTATCTGATGCCCCTGTTTTCATGAACTGAAAAGCTATTATTGTTCCTGCTATGAGTCTGATTCTAGTTTCTAAAGCAGCAAAAAAATAAACCACCACCAAAAAATAAACCAAACCCCAAACCCACACAAAACTCCACAAAACCCCCAACAATCTCTTTATCAATTCTGGAATAAGGAAAAAAGATGTACAAAAAAATCATCTTTTTTAGAAATCTCTGATTTTTAAGCCAATGTAATTCTTCAAACTTCCTGGTTGTTGTGGGTTAACCCCGGTGGGTAGCTAAGCACCACAGTTGTTACACATAGTTACTGGCTCAGTTTCCCCCCATGCCCTTAGTGAAATGAGGGAAGAGTAAAGGAAAAGTTAAAGCAAGAAAACTTGGGGGTCAAGATTATGAATAAAAAATAAAATTAATAAGTGAAGAGTAAGTGGAAGAGAGAACTAAAACAAAACAAGTGATGTCTCACCACCTCCCATGGGTAGAATAACGCCCAGTCAATTCCTGAGCAAAAGATGACTCACACCTTTGAAGCACCCTTTTTTCCTTTTTACTGATGAGCATGCTCTTAAGTGGTATAGAGTATCTTTTAGATTAGTTCAGGTCATCTGCCTGGTTCTGTCTCCTCCTAATAGATTGTGCATTTTCCAGTCTATGCATTAGTGGAGCAGACTGAAAAATAGATAAGACCTTGGTGTTGTGCAAACATCCCTGTGTTATCAGTACTAGTTTTGGTCACAAGTCTAAAACACGGGACCATATAAGCTGCTATGAAGAAAACTAACCTACCCGGGCCCAGTACACTGGTGTATTTCTTTGTGGCTTTTGGCAAGTGGATTTCCAGTACTGTGAATGGAAATTTCTAAGTCACAGGAGTTAGGTTACAGTTCTTTTGTTCTCTGTTTAAATCTGTGTACTTGAATTTCTTAGTTTTGGGGGTATTTTGGGTTTTTGTTTGTTTGTTTTAAATTTTCAGCCAATATACTATGGTTTAAAGACATTGTTAATTAAGCAAAATCTTGCAGCTGCTTGAGGGATCTTCAGATTACATTTTCAAAGTAAAAGGAAAGACTACCTGACTGGAGACAAGAGAGAACAGAGGAGGAACATATATATTGACACAGTTTACTATTTTTCTACTTTAGGCAGAGGTGAACCACTTAAGATTGATCCAGACAATCTAAAATGGGGCACATAGTTTTCCATATGTTCGCAGTGCAGAAAATGGAGAGAGATAGATATTCCAGGCACCTGAATTAGAAGCATAAATTTATACACTTTGTTTAACTGTTATAATTACAAATTACAACTTTAAATACCCCAAATTCCTAGGAATTAATTTTTCCTCTTTATGTGAATTGGAGTTTGGGACTTTTGTCTGATATTTTTTTCTGACATACTTTCATAGGGAAATATGTACTGCAATGGGCTACACTGTAGTATGCTTTGATACTACGCTCCTTGTCCTGCAAAGATTTCTTAGAGGCAGCTGCTGTTCTCTGCTTCTGGAACCATTAAAAGTGCCTACATTGTGCTCTCAGGCTGGCATTACAACAGCAGAAAATGACAGAAGGCTGTGGTGACTCAGACTTATTTTAAAATCCTGAATTTAGCTAATGGAGTCACTTTAAATAGTAAATCTGACTAGCCCATCTTCTATGCAACAGACTGAAAAATTGTACAAGGAATGAGCAATGTTTATATGAAAGAAGATCCATTTCTACATGCAAAACCAGTGCTCAAATTTGAGCCTGTTGTGGCACAGTGACATAAATGGAGCAGAGACAACATGTAAAGAAGTTCAGCTTTTTTAATTACTTTGGTTGAAATAGAACAGCCATTTTTCCACTGCATGTAAAATTATGTAATGTCTATGTATTTCAGTATACATAGTATAGTCTGGATAATTACAGAAGGGAAAATAATTTGGCTTAGAATTTATTCAATAAATTTTTTAGAGCTGTTAGGAATGTTTTCAGTTACATGGAGCTACCTATGTGATTCACTTGAACTTTCTGTCTATGCATGTTTTGGAGTCTACTAATAAACGAAGATTTACTTTCCAATTCCTCTTTAGTCAGAATATCGTATGAGAGACATTACTCTGAATAAGGTGAAGCAGGAACTCAAAGGAAGGACTGCAACCAAAGTTATCCTCTATGCTAGATCAGTGTCCATGCATAATTATTGTGGTCTCATTTTGGGGGGGATGGGTGGGTGGGAGGGGAAGAGAGGCAAGGGGAAAAAAGAAGAGTTTATTATAGAATTCTCTTGATAACGTAAGAATTGCTACATTCATATATTCTTCCTCCTTGTTCACTTCCGCCTAAATGTTGATATTACTATATCTGTTTTCTTCATATCTCAGAATGCATATTTTCACCTGCAGCAGCATACAACAGCTCTATGAAAATAACAACAGCAGTTCAAAAAACAGTAAGACATATTTTTCTTGAAAGACTTCATCTTCAGGTTTGTAGTCAATAAAATAAAATTGAAATATAATTAAGGGATAAATTGAGAGATGTATGGTGCATTGTGTTTCACCCTATGTTTACCTTCTGTGAACACAAGAAATTGAATGGCTGCACCTTCTGTTACCACTTCTGATCTTAAGTTCACCTCCTTGGTGCACAATGGTGAAATATCAAAGTTAGTTCTAATTTAGCTAATGTGGTTATTAGAAAACACATTGTTCCTGGTAACATGTTTATTTCATGTAGTTCCTAGCTGTAAATTATGCTGGATTAGGTTTACTGTGCACTGCATAATGCAGGAAGGCATATCCAAAGAAAGCAGGAGATCACAGCACAAGGAGAAGTCATCTCTTCTTTCCGGGTTGCATTAATTTCATCTCTTCATTATTCACAGTGCATTGGCCTGAATTTTCTTCAAATGAGTTTTATCAGGCTCTGGTCTCTGTGTTTCTGTAGAGTCTCTTTTGATTTACCCCAATGTCAATGAAAGAAGGATAAGGTTACACAGCTCTCATGAGACACCTAGTCCAAAGATGTAATAATAAAGACAAATGGATGCATTGTTTTATGGCTCTTACTATGTCACCAGACAAGGGCTTTGAGTCAACTCAGCTAACACCATTGTGAGAGGAAGAAAACCTTTGTATCTTGATCCAGCTTTACTTGAAATAAAATTGCTGCACTTATCACCCATTGCCAAAAAAATAATAATTACAAACATGAAATGTGCAAATATCTTGTCACAGTTCACTAGCAAAATACCATCAGTGAGCATGTTTACTTTCTCCAGAAGATGTCACTCAAGACACTGGTAAATACATTTCAGAAGTTTGCAGTAAGAACAGAGTCAGAACAAACTGATATAAAGCTCTGTTCACTCCAAAAATACCTTGGCCTAGTTCAATAACATTACTGCAATATGTACGTGTCAGGAGTGAGGAGCACAGTTTTCGGTTCTGTTCCTCTGTAAAATACACTTGTTTGCACCAGTCCATTAATGAGTTATCATTTATTTACATCCACAAGGGAGCGATAATCTGAAGGAGGCCTAAGTCCTAAAAAGAGAGATCTTTGGGGAAAAGACAATTCATGCAGATTTATTGCCATCTGAAGGAAGAAGATACTGTTGGCAGTTTACTACATATACAATTTACATACCAATTTATGCCACTGTTGCATTAAAAGAAGTAGGCTATAAATATCTAGTAGTTTTTCATGTTACCAGGCATTCAAATCAGACTTGGCAACCACTTTTAGACAGAAAATAGATATTTCTGCTTCTGAACAGAAGGCAAGGCAAGGAAAAAGAGAATGGGAAGGTTAAAGAGAAGGGGAAGGCAAAAGGGAAATACAGGGAAAAAACAAAAAGAAGAAAGAGAGGATGGGGGTATGAAATACTGCACTGCAAGATGGCAAAGATGGTTAATGATTTTTTCTTGTCTTGTAGCTTTCTCACTGTTCTCAGGAAACCTTTGAACAAGCAGTAGAGAGAAATTCCACGATTTAGTAGATTAAAAGCATTAGAAAGAAACTGTATGAAGGAAGAAAGATGGTGTTAGTGGGAAGCAAAGACAAAAAATGGGGAATGAAAGAAGCAGGTAAAAGTGAAAAAACATAATTAAGACTGTCTGTGGAGGTTTTCCAAAGAATAAGGACACTTGGCCAAGAAATACACAGAGGAAATTTTGCCTGGCTGTGAATAGAGATACAGAAGAGTATTGGAGTTCTCAGAAGGCAAAAGGAGATGAATTGAGAGTCAGTAAATGAGCATAAATGAGCCATCATGGGATGTCTAAGATCACGTGGAAGAAAGACTACCCTATTGATCTCAGATTCTCTGTTAGCTCAAGTGGGCATGGTCTGGGTTATTGATTTATAAACTCCAGTCTTGGTGAAGAACAAGGATTAACAACTAAGTCTCTATTTTTTATGACTACCATGAATAGCCCAGCATGAAATATTATTACACAAAAATAAAGATCTACAACCATACTAGTAAACAAAATAGTGCATGGGACCCCTTCCCTAGTTCTACGCTTAATTTAAATGGTTTGGCTTTATTCACAATATTACAATCCCTAAGTGTCCAAAATGCTGCACTCAAGAGTTGCTTTGAATAATGTGTGCTGGCTTAAAACTGCTTGGGAGACTCATACTTGACCCAGAGCAAAATTTTATCAAAGGCTTTTTTAACTGTTTAAGCATACTGACAAATGCGTTCCCCAGTGCTGTTGACTTTCACAGTACTTAGTCACGTAGTACATGGTCACTTTGTGAAATAATTAAGTATGGAGCTAAACAGTGAGAATAAGTAACTGTAAAACTATAAAATTATATAGTTATATGGTTGTTATATTGGTTTTGACTGGGGAATTTTACATTTCACCACTAAGATTTAAGATCAAAACTCATAAACCACAAAAATTATGTTCATTGATTCAGCAAAAACTTGTATATAAAATTTCTTAGTAGACTTTATATTTGTGGTGAAATAGAACTAAACAAAAATATGAATATAAAGACAAAACAGAAACTTTAGCTTTTAATTAAGATGTATGTTTGCCTAGCTGATTTTTGGAAAACATGCACTTATTTGTTCAACTATAGCATACGTAAGATGACCACACACAAATAAATTCATATCCACATCCATATATGAATGTTGAACAGACCAGGCATGTATACAGTTTAGTATAAATTAAAATATGAAAAATGGTGTCTAATATGCTGTCTAATTTTCCAAAACTGTTGCTGGATAGCTTTTTAAGCATGGTGCATAGTATGATAATGTAAAATTTAGCTTACTGGGATTATTTTCTGTGAGATGTGGTTATAGTAAGAGACATCCAGGCATTCTACAGGAACAAATCCTAGGAAAGCTGAAGTAGAAAGACTCTCTAGAGAAATAATTATCAGGGATTATAGAGTAATCTGACAAATTGTGGGTGGAAAGTGAAATTCAAACTTCTGGAACCCTCATGCTGAGAATGGACTAGCTCCAGGAAGCCTGCTAATGAATCTGATACATACAAATCCAGTATGTCTTGAATCACTGAATTTCACTGAATTTTTTTTAGAGTTGAAAGGGACCATAGTCCAACTAGTCCATAATCTAATCCAACTGCCCTGCTGAAGCAGGATTGCATAAAGCATGTTAGAGCATGTTACTTAGGATTTTTTTTATATATTTGAAAAATATTGTTAAAAAAATAAAATTTGATTAGTAATAGGCAAGTTGGAAAAAGGATAAATATAAATACCTTCTTACTCTTAAAAAAAAAGGACTGTGTGCCCCAGGTTGAGATCATCACTCCTTGGTTCCAGAACATTAATCAAAAAATACATCCCAGAATTTACAATTTCCTTCAATGTATCATTTGTTTAATTTTATTGATTACAAATTCTACAATACTGTATCTTTTCCATTCTTTGTTTATCATAAAGAAAAGAAAATTCAATGTTGAATTCAAGATAATTTTACCTATACTGTAAATCACTAATATCTGAATTTTTATGAGTGCTAGAGTTTATAGCTTTTACTGTATTATAAAATAATCTAAATCTTTTCTTTGAGTGTAAGAAAAATTAAAATATCAAGACAGTCAGTTTTGTAGAGTGTTAATTGCTCATAAAATAACAAATATTATAAGCAATACAAATGGTCTTTAAGTGCCATAGGCTAACTTTAGTAGATTAATGAGCCAGTGGCTCCAAATTTGATGCTGCTTCTAATTATGCGTGATTCACCATTTCTTTCAAAAGAAAGACATCTTATTAATTAGGTACAAAATGTCATCTATAGGTCATTGACAACAAGGAAGATCACCACACACTTGATTTAGTCTTCATGCAAAATTATTACTCCTCTGGGATTATCACCAAATGTCATTATTGAATCAAAAAGTAGGAAGATTATAGAAAAGAGAGAAAAAAACCCCACAAATCCTTTCCTTTCCACCCTGACTCATACACAGAATTATCTACCTGACCTTAAGTAGGTAAATGCAATACCTCTGAGATGCCACAAATTAAAGTGTCACTTGTAATCACATAAAATAAAAGGTGGTAAAAAAGTCCAAAGTGTTCCATAAAGTTATTAAACAGTGATGTTGAAATATCCCTGTAAAAAATCTTAGTTGAAAGTTGAAAGTTCCCTATATCAATCTGATGAACTCCCACTTTCAGATCCAAAATTAAAGTCTTGAAATTACACTTTTAACTTCTTTTAAAAAATGTGAAACTGCAACCTCTTCTGAATTTTTTGTAAGTTTTTGGTTTGATTTAGGGCTTATGCAACTGCCATTGATTACAAGACCCTAGTTTGGAAAATTAAGGGCTGATTAGTTAATCCACCATTATACACCTGCTAGTCTATTAGATTACCTTTAATTTGTGGAAAACTCACTGAGAGTTATTTAAATTGTATATATTGGGATTCCAAAAACTAAAGCTGGTTTAATCCAGTTCTGTCTATAAATGAGAAGAAATGCTATCACTCGTAGCTTGCAAGGAGATAAAACACACTGTCAGGTATTATCTCAGTTTGATTTATTCTCCATTTTCCAAATATAAAAGCTTAGATTCTTGATAGAGCAGTGCTAGTTAGACAATCTATGGGCCTTTAAAAGCAATGTAGTGGTCGAGCTGACTAGAATATGAAATTTACATTCAGCACCATAGTATGAGGTATTAAGATGCGTTTTCATTTTAAACCATTAACATTTTTATTTATTCTTTTTATGAGGCACATACTTGGTTTATCTTATCAAGGGAATTTGTTTGGATTGTCTTATTTTTTTCTTTTGTCTTCATCACTCAGTGATAGTAAATTTCATACATGTTGCAGCAATAAAGTTGAGATGAAACTTTGATAATATCCTGTTGGCAATTATGATAAAATTGATAAGGAGCAGCAAAATATTTTAATTTCATAGGATAAGCATTTCTGACAGAAAACAGGTTAATCATAAAGACACAAACCAGGTCTATTATTTCTTCACTGTTATAACCCTGTTCATTTTATGGTGTACAGTTACTATGCATATAAAGGAAAACTTCTTTCTTTTTTTCTATACATTTTACCAAGTGAAACACCACAGGGCAGAGGAAAATCTCATGAACAGTTATCTTTCTTCTAAACTTAATAATAGGTTACCATCCAGGAAACCTACAGGAGATTATACTCTTGAGTGTCTTTCACTTTGGGTTTTCTTGTCTTGTGTCTTTTTACCCCAAACTTCACTTCTGTTTTACCTCAAAGGAAACTAATACAGGGACCATATAACCACATCTTGCCAAAACAATTGAAAATTAACTGCTCTACCAGACTGCAACCATGTATGCCATAGAGGAATCCTCATTCGTGGGACCCCAGGGCAAAGCAACAAAAACAAAGTAGCCTCAGATGAAGACTTTGAATTCAGCCCTTCCATGATTTCAAAATGGCAGAATAATTTGTTGGTTTCTTTCTGGTCTTGAGCAGTAAGACCATTTCTTTTAGTGGGAGATGAATTCAAAAAGGAATTTTTGGGGAAACTCATAAGGCTTGATTGTCATCTAAACTTGCCCTTGGACAAATGTAGTCTACCCATTAGTAATTGATTTCTGTATCCTTAGAACAGAAATGTCCCAAGTACGGATGATTTGTTTTAAATACAGGATTAAAAATAAATTAAACCTTTATGATACTGAAACAGATTTCCTTACACTATCTACGCATTTGCTAGTCAACCACAGGCAAATCACTGTAACATGTACAACACAGACACTTTTGGGATATTCAATAAAAAATCCCTCGCTGAAGTTTTCCAAGGTCTGTGTAGCATAGGACTAAATACAATTTTAAGTGGCCTCAAAGTGGAGTTATACCAAGAATATTTTAATATCTTTCCCAGAGTGCCTACTAAGTTGGATTCTAGAGCAATGTATATTACCAGATTCAGGAGATACTCCAAGTTTCCATGTAAAAACTTTGGAAAGGGCTATAGAATTTTGTTTACAATCACAGAATCATAGAATTGTCTAGGTTGGAAAACACCTTTAAGATCATTGAGTCCAACAGTTAACCTAGGACTACTACATCTACCACTAAACCGTATTCCTACGGACCACATCTTTTAAATATCTCCAGAGGTAAAACTCAACCACTTCTCTGGGCAGCCTGTTCCAATGTTTGACAATCCTTTCAGTGAAGAAATTTTTCCTAATATGCAGTATAAAACTCTGCTGCTGCAAATTGAGGACATTTCCTCTCATCCTATTGTTATTTGAGACAAGAGACTGACTCCCACTACTCCTTTCAGGTAACGACAGAGAGCCACAAGGTCTCCCCTGAGCCTCCTTTTCTACAGGCTAAACAACGCCAGTTCTCTCAGCTGCCTCTCATAAGACTTGTGCTCTAGACTTCACCACCTTTGTTGCCCTTCTTTGGTTGTGCTTCAGCACCTCAAAGTCTTTCTTGTAGTGAGGGGACAAAAACTGAATACGATATTTAAGCTGAGGGCTTGTCCTGTGATTACAATTATGACATAGCTAGCTATCAGGGCTGTGCCGGCATGTACAGCCACTATCAATAATTCTCTGAGGGATCCATGCATGAATGATGAGTTTGAAGCTGAATTCCTAATCAATGTCGCAAAAAAACCCACATTTGACTAGTGGTTATAGGAGTTCTCAAAGAAAGAATTTTGGTCTGCCCCAGAGATTGTCCCTTGTAGTTCCTGATATAGTTTCAGAGCAATTAATAGGCACCATTTGTATGCTTCAGTAGAATCTATCCTCCCAGAGATTTTTCCCAACTAGTTTTTGCTGCAAACTTAGGGCACTTGTGAATAAATACTGAGTAGAAACTCTTCTAGAGATGCAGAATGATCACATACAACAGTGCTTTGTACACAGAAAGTCAGGAGGTATTTTGTAAATAGCTCAAGGTGCTCAGTGGTGGTGGATAATACTTGCTCTGGAATACTCAGAGATGACCACAGGGCAGATGGGCATCAGAAATTGACAAGATAGTGGTTTTGGAGTCTCACCCATTGTGGCTGAAGATATACGACTGCGAAGACCCTTATAACAGAGACTTCTGTGATCTTATTGATAGCTAATAAAGAGATTTCATTCTTCACATAGATATTATCTTGTGCAAAGATGCCTGTGTATTTTTAACAAACACTTTTTCTGTTAGTCTCTGTAAAATAAAACCACGCTTGCACCCTGTTCTTTTTTCTTGTCCATAAGCCTTCTTCCCTTTTTTTCTATGTCAAGAAAACCTTTGTGCATGGGCCAGATTTGTTCTTGGAGATTCCAACTGGGGTAGTTCAGACTAGTGGGCATATCATGGCATCCACTTCATCTGCTATCTGTGTGCCATGGTGTCAATTTCTAGTCCAGATACAGATGAGATAAACATATATACATTTCTATACATGAGTACGTACATTTCTATATACAAGTAAAATTGGTTTATGTGTATAAAAGCTTTGTTAGCTTGAATCCTCCTTGCTTAGTAACAGCTTGTAGAAAAATCAGTTCTGAGGTTGATGACTCAGGTCTCTTAAACATTTGCAATGGTGCCTTGAAAATTTGTACTGAACTATTTGTTCTGATAAGAAAGCATATGTGAAAGTAGATAAGTAAATAGATATTAAAAAGCAGCAATATCATTATGCTTATTATACTGTTATTAATATATATAGTTGTAAATATTTTGTCTGTGTTTTCTCATAATGCACAACAACAGTTTTTATTGCAGATAATAAAGAAATTTAGATATTTCAGTCTTTCTTTAATGCATTTGATCGATTTTCTGCATTCCTTTGTGGTGATTCAACTGTTTTACACCTAAGACTATAAATTTGAAGTGCTTTAGCTAGAACTTTCTGATATTCAGAGATTACTTTTATCCTCAAAGAAAAGAGGTGGAAGAGAGAGGATAAAACACTACATGTCAAGTTTTGAATCACAGACTGGAATTCTCTGTTGCATGACAAGGCAAACACTGATATAATCATCTAGAGAATTTTCATGATCCTAATGACGAGCCAAAGAAACAGTTTACCAATCCATGGACTCACTTCAGCAGGATATCAAAGGCTTGCAAATCAGTTTAGCATCTGGCCTTTGAAAATTTAATCAGGGAATTACAAATGTTGGTAAATTAGGGCCTGATCTTGGTGACCTTTGAGTCAATGAGAGTTTTGTTGTTGAGTTAATTGGAAGCAGAACTAGGTCCTTTTTATTTCAAGGTATCATATGGAACCACATGTTGCAAACAAAATAACAGCTTTTCTCCACCTGCTTTAAAATTTACTCTTTCCTTGATAAATCACCAAGCAATGTTTTGTTTTGGAGTGCGAATCTTGCTTACACTCTGCAGTAAATCCAAAAAGTAGTAAGATAGCCAAAACCTTC
Organism: Scolopax mira; assembly: GCA_004320125.1. NCBI lineage: Eukaryota > Metazoa > Chordata > Aves > Charadriiformes > Scolopacidae > Scolopax > Scolopax mira. Next base: position 14,598 of record BJBW01007288.1, read on the forward strand.
TATCTCTGTTTCTTCTCCATAACAGAACTTAACAATGAATGAGAACATACCAAAAAAAGGTTTGGGAATTATCACAGGTAGAGGGCTGAGAAGGAATGAGTAAATGAAAATAAAAATAAAACATATACCTTGCCTTTTTTCCATAATCTTGATTTCCATATGTTCATGTAACTTTCAGTTTAATAAAATCTCTTTGGTGTAATGTATGTTATAATATATTACAGCAACTCTTTTAGCTGTGGTGCCTAGAGAATCTTGATTCTGCTTTCTTCTTTAGATAGGTGGGCTTGAGGGTGGCAAATAGTGCAGTTTTTACCACTCTTTACAGTTTTACACTTCAACACTAAAATGATAGTTGTACTTTGACCCTCAAGAGACAGTACATCACTTAAGAAAGCAGATGGAGTAGGAATTTCAGGGGACAGTATGCTGTGGTGAACGGTTATGACGCAATATTTTATTTTCCTCTTTCTAAAAGCTGAAATTATGGCTGTAAGGACCCTCCTCTTTTGAGACACTCTTTAAAGTGATGTCACTGAGGCAATTGCTGGAACAGTCTTATTCACTGAGCTCAAATCTCTGTGGGGAGTATTGTGCTTTCCCAACTGATATATCAGGTATGCATATCTTGTTCAGCTCAGAAAAGGTAGAATATTGTCTCTTCACAGTAAAGGAAGCAGTTGTTGTACTCACAGATGACATTTACAAGGTAGTTTCTCTGTTCAGAACATATAGCTGGCTCTAACATTGCAACGCCCTCTTTGACTATTCCTATTAACTATGTGTACAAAGATAGAAAAAAGGGACAGAGGGATGAAGGTTGATTAGATCTATGCATTACAAGAAACCAAAGTCAGGACAAACCTCAAATTTTGTTGCAGCTTTAAGGAGGGACAGTTTCTTTTCTCCCTTGCAAACCTATTGTTCTGTTTTTCTGTAATCTAAAGTAGAAGTCCTGGTTGTGGACACAAGCTGAAATATTGCTGATTCTTTTGATGTATCCTACAAATGGAGGATTTTTTACAGGAGCCCAATCAATTGAAGCTCAAGTGAATGAACTATAAAAACTGCTTCATATTTCGTAATCTTTCAAATGAATGCACAGAAAAATATCTGGGTTCAAAAGAAAGGAGTCAGAAATTATCTTGCATTTGTTTAGAATTGTACACAATGTGTTAGCGAGAACAATCAATACCTAATTACTGATCTATCTCTGAGACCACAGTCCTCTCTATTCTAATGTTTTGCAGAGATAACCACTTGCTGCATGACCTGATGCATTTGTTTTGACAGCTCTTCTTCAAACATGACAGTGAACGTCATGGTCCAAAAATAGCCTCCCTTCTCCAAAAAAAAAAACCCAGGCTACAGAAAAGATAAAAGTTGTAAAGTTGTGGTTAAATGCTAAGCATAACTAAATTCAGAAAATAATCATTACTCTATGGTAAGAATATTAATTTAAATCAGCTGCTATTCAGAGCAAATATTTACTTTTTACTCTCTTCATAGTACCATGAGTGCTCCACCAAATCCTGTGTAACCAAGTACAGCATTTTATCCTATGCATTAAATCAGCATATAATTAAGGATTACCTCATATTTTATATAACATTTAGACACACTGTACACAGGCTTTCATTGTCTGTTTTCTGTTTTTTAACAACTCAGATGTTGAGCAGTATGCACCCTTCTCTGAGGGCCTGGTTTACCAAAGGCCTGAGGATTTTATTGATATAGCTCTGAATAGGGAAGGAGAATGTTTGTTTCTACTTGTGCATACACTTTGAAAGAGCTAATATAAAACTACTGGTCAGGAACATTCATTTCTGACAGACTCAATGGTCAGATTCTGTTTTCAGGAAGTAAAACATCTGATGGTTCTATCCTGGACTCATTAACCAGACTGCATTGGTGATTTGCATACCAATTCCTCAACAACACCATCATACAGCAATAGACAAGGAGCTGCAACTATGAACCAGAGACTCACTGTGTGAGGCACAGTACAAGCATAATTTAAACCAGAAACAAAACTTATTTCTACTGCTAACTTTGAGTTCTGAGAGTAGTTGAGAGAAGTTTCATGATAAGTCTTCGACCCTAATATAGGTCTTTTCTCATCCCTTTTAAAATGTTATTATTTTTTAATATACTTTTAATGCATTTTGAGAATACATACTACAGGGTATATGAGGGTACAGAAAAAAAAAAAAAAAAAGCAGCAGAATTCCAGAATTCTAGTGTATATACCTGTATTTTAAAAAAAATGTTTCTCATTCTCATGAATGTTCTCATTCATTCAGAAACAATGAAAAAAATTGTTTCTCATTCTGAGAAATGTTTCTCATTCTCTCAGTCATCTGTCACAGAATGACTTTTACATCAAGTGGAGTTTGGTTTATATATCAGTTTCTTTGTACACTTACATGTAACTAAATATTTCAGCAGTGAACACCCCGTGGCTTCACAATTCCATAGGCTTTATTCATGTCACATGTAAAAGTTTCCATAGTTAACTCTGGTTATTTTTGTTTCCTCATTTAGTAGTGAAATAACATTTTGAAGTAACATTTACACTAACGTTTTTTAAAATACTGTTCATAAATAGTAAAGGGTTTCCAAGGCCCTTGCAGAGTTAAATTCTATCTGAGTGAAGTTGATGATGGGATGTAGATAAGTTCCATTTAGCTTTTTTAAATAAATCTAGAGTCGGAAGTTGGTAGTCCTGCTAATGAATTTATGGACTCTGAATGAGTCCAGAGATGGTCATCTCTGGAGCATCATCTTCGATTTCAGTTTTCATTTTAGGAGCCTAGTCATAGTAGTAGAAGCTGCAAGTAACTCCTACAAAGACAAGGGGCAATGGACTCAAGCTGGAACATAGGAAGTTCCATTCAAATATGACGAAAAACTTCTTTATGGTGAGGTTGACTGGAGCAGGAACAGGCTGCCCAGGGAGGTCGTGGAGTCCCCTTCTCTGGAGATCTTCAAGACGTGCCTGGATGCAGTCCTGACTGATGTGCTCTGCGCAATCCTGCTTTAGCAGGGTAGTTGGACTAGATGATCTCTAGAGGTCCCTTCCAACTCTGACAATTCCGTGATTCTGTAGCTGACTTAAGCATGGCTGCAAAATGCAGTTGGAGGTTAATGTGTTGCAAGGAATTGAGGTATAAGTTTAAATTAACTTGTACATATGCAGCTGTCATGTAGGTAGGTAAACCGCAATCAGGATTTCATAGTTTGTAGTCCAGGTCCCATGTCTATTTTCTGTAAAGTATTCTGAACACAAGAAATAAATTTAATGACATACCTAGGCAGATAGTAAACCCTCCTGAATTTCATTCTTGCCTCTCCTCCAGGCATTATTTTCTCACTACAAAACTTCACATAAAAGGCAAAACAAAATGAAATATCATAACTGGACTTCCCAAGATCAATCATTTTTACCATATTCAGAAGACTGAACATGAAAGGCTGCACGTAACAGAATTTACCCAGAAAAATCTCCTGTAACAATTTTTCCACAGCCTCCAGTTGCAAAAAGAGAAGAAAATATTTCAGATGTCCTTAGCTGAATCCTTGAATAGTAGTGACTAGCCTGTGTACATAAAACTATGCATGTAGTTATCTAATCAATTGTAGTGACAAATAGTTAATTTGCAACATAATAATTATCATTATATTTAAAATGAGTCTTTCAACTCTTCTGCTTTCCTGACTTGAATTATCACAAAACTCTTTAACTTGAAGACAAAAATTGCATTAATTTTTTTTGAGTCATAAAAGAAGAGCATGGATGTTTAATGTGTAATTCCACTCACGTGCAGTTTTGAACATTGACAGTATTTTATAAAACTTGTTTTCATGTGAGTGAATCCTTGCAGTTGGCTCTGTGTTCTAAGCCAATAACTGAACTATTTAGTTGCTAAACATGCAACTCTAAGAGCCCTGAATGGCTAGATGTCATGGGTGAAACTAAAGTTATATAGAAGGTAAAAGATGTATAGATGTCTAGAATGAATGGACATACAGCTTGCAAGTATATTGGGTTAGAAACAAAAACAACTGTGAGAAAAAACAATTAATTAAACACCTAGATACACAAGACATAAACAGGAAATAATAAGACCATAGGGACCAGAATTCTCTAAAAATAATAAAAATAATAATAAAATAAAAAAAAATTAGAACCATGGTATGCGTATAGATCCTGGATGCACTTAAGGGCTGATCTAGAATTCAAGGGACCTGGGAAAAGAAAAAAACTTTCAACATGTTTTAGTTAGAGACTTTGTGTTTGTTCTTAAGCTAACTTCTCCCTTTCACAGAGTAACTCAAGAGATTGTAAACAAGTGTTTTGTTTTGTCAGGAATTGTAGCTTATGTTTACATGGATCATGGAAGATATCTAATTGTTAAAGCCCTTCAGCATCCTTCCAGACTTTGATCTTTTCTCCCTTATTTACATCCACTCATTAACAATTATACTGCATTTTGTTTTGTATGAAAAGAAGTCTTGTAGGCTCCTTACTTATTTCTAGCCTTCCTGAAAGGTTGTACCATGTAAAGAGTAAAGCATTCTGAACTCCCATTAGAGTGTATTGGAGACACTCGGTACCTTGCAAGATACATTTATAAACAAGCAATCTTTTCTACACAGAAGAAAAAACAGGATTTAAGTGTTCTGTTTTTCATCTCTAATATGCTTGTTTTCAACTGTGCCTTCCCCTTGTACTCATTTTATTTTGTACTTTATTACTTGACTTAATACTTTTTAGCAGAGATTATGAAAACTCTCTCCTCACATCTGATCTTTCATTCTTCTACTTTCTTTAGTTCAGCGTTAGGACATCAAATGAGAGGTTCTTCTTCTTATAGGTAACTATGGTGTTTAGTTCTTTATTTCAACACAATATTCTATCAACTCTGTTATGAAAACTTTTTCTCTTTTTTTTTTTCTGGAAACAGAATTATTCGGAGTAGTTTGCTATGTAATTGAATAGAAATCTCCTGTCATCCACCTCTTAAATGTAAAGTTTCTGCTGTTGTTCATTTTCCATTGAACCTCTTTTATTTGTCAACAAGTCTTTATATTATCAGTTTTAGAATTGTTTTGTCTGCAAAAGTCAGATGAGCAAAATAGGCTAGCTTGTTTATGCTTGAATTATTTTTTTCTGCTAACTTACCTGCAAAACTGGCTTGTATCTAATTCTAGATCACTGGTGATGATTCTGAAGTCTTTTTTAACAGGCAAAGCTATTGATATGCATCCTCACAGTGGTTGTGAGTTGACCTCAGACAGAAGTCAATGTGGAATATCTCTTTATCCCATTCAGGTCTACTGTACAAGCCATGTCCCTCACAACTACTTCATCACCCCCAGCCTACCCACTCTGTGGAGAAAAGTGGGAAAAAAATAAATCCTTGATGCTGTGCAAACATTGTTGAATAATAATCAAAACACTGGTGAGTTACCAACACTGTTTTGGCCACAAATCTAAAACATAGAACCCTACGGGCTGCTATGAAGAAAATCAACTCCATGTCTGCCAGACCCAGTACAGCAGTCTGCATAGTAGTTACACCCTAAGAAATAAATCTGAGCTGTATTGCAAATAACTATGCTTGTGAGCTGCAAACTGGCTGAACGTATTTTTTTTTCCTGCTGTTCAGAAGAGTTCTGAATGACCTCTGTTAAACAAAAGAGGAAATCTTCTTGAAAAATCTTTTAACTGCTAAGAAAACATGAGTTAATTATTTTGTATTACATATTCCCTCTCATTTAAAGCAAAAAGACAAGCTATAAATTGCAGGATTATCACTTCTGGAACTCCTACCAATTAGACGCAAGTTACTTTAATTTGTTTGACAAATGGTGTATGACATTCCTCTAGGCAATATTACATAAATACTTCAAAAGAGTTGTACTTTTAATCATCTATTGTGAAGCATTAAAGCCAACTGTGGTAGAAGCATGGAATCCCAGCCTCACTTGTATTATCTTGCTGGGACAGCAGAGTCTGTGTCAGTGATGCAGGCCAAAATTTGCCATGAACACATGAAAGACCCCAAACCTACCAGCAATTTGAAGAGATTTAATGTGTCTTTTCAGTGAGAAGATAAAAAACATCAAATTCAAAAGTCAAATTTATAATTTGATAAATAACTTCTTTTTAAAAAAATTTAAGAGATTTAATGGAGAAAGATGTATAAATAAATATGACCACCGAGTTCTTGCAGCAGGTAGGACTTGTCTTCCCTATTAGCTTTCAGATTGTTATTTAGGGACTTTTTAGTGTATCAGTCTCTACAAAGTCCTTCTAGGACTAGAGGAAAAGTTACTCCTTCTATTACCTGTGAGCTGTAGCTCAGTGTATCTGTGCCTTGCTGGTCTCTGTAGCCTCCTGCTTACATCCACGCTGCTTGTGGACCTCTCACTCCTTCAGCACATTTTACCATCTCTTCATGAATGATGCCACTTTTTAATTTCCATACAAGCTACATAAGTCCCTAAGCAGAAGTAATTTCTGCATCCTAGAAAGGGTTTCATTAGTTTGCTTAGGTAACTATAGTAAAATCATCATTGCAGGCATCAGTATGGTCAGTGAAACTGTTGTCATCCCTGAGCTGGACCTTCGTAATCCTACAGCACAGCCATAAGGATATATATTGTTTCTAGTCCTAGCAGAGTTCATGCTGAAGCAGACAGGGTTTTCTCACATGTTTGGTCTTCTGAGAGGGTTATAACCTCCAGCATAGAGGTGGCATTGAACAAGTGAAGAAGGTAATTTCTTTAGCTTCATGAGTTAGATTCAGAGGAGAATGCCTAGGAGGAGTCATAAATTATAAGCTGTCTTGGATAATGATAACATTTAGTGCCTTGCACAAAAGGCTATGAGACTTTTCAGCATCATCACAATAAATAATCACTTAATAAATAGTTGACCTTTGACTGTACATATTGAGTCCATTTTAAGCAAGGAGTGAAGTGTTAAGCCCCTATATTTCCTGATTTTTCAATATTATCTTGAATGCATCCTTTTGCCCTTTTCTTCTTCTGCTACTAGACTAGAAGCTCTGTTATGAGAAAGTCAACAAACAGTTGCATTTGAAACTGCGAGTGGACTGCACATCTAGAGATGAGCTGATGAGGGCATTGTAAGAACAGTAGCTCCTCTGCCCTAAGATGGAGCCTGCCATTGCTGTAACTTTGAGCTAGCTGATTCATCGAGCAGCATTAAAGGTTATGGCAGTCAGTAAATAACCTGTCAAACTCCTACTGCTTCCCTTACCCAATTCAAAGGATTCATCAATCTCTGTATTCACTTGCGCTGCACATCTGAATTGCTTATTGATGATCTGGATCATGTTCATCAGTTGCTTGCTCATTTAATGCCTCTATAATCACCTCAAGCCTGTGTAAACCTTTTCAGAACTACTGAGGTGTAAAATATCTTCCCTTTGGTGTTCAAGGTGCCACTCTCTGCATTCTGACCATGCATTTAACAGTACTATAGTCTAGTATAAGCTTCCCCTTCCAGAACCATCTTTATTACAGAGCAGTAAATATCCCTACCTGAAAAGGCACACAAACACACATACACACACATGCATGTGCATATGCACACACAATCAGACACGAATAAAAACACGCCCACACACAATTCTTAATCAGACTTTTTAATTATATTTTTTGATGGGAAATAAACACACGTTTTTTAACAAAATAGATGCTTTAAACATTGTTTTTAGGAATTGGGATAATATGATTATTCTTTGCTTGTTCAATTTCTCTATAAATTGCTAACTAACAAAGAGGCAGCAGCAGTGCTGATTGATTTTTTAGGTCTGCTCACAGTAATATTTCCTTCAAAAGCCCAACATCCTGGAGAACTTAATTTTTCTGTGACAATTTAATGTAATGCCATATGGGTTATAAAAACAAAACCATACCATTTTTTCTTTTTTGCTGTAAAAGGCAAAGACATACCTCACTGAGGGATGCCATAAAGAGACGAGAGAAAAATATGTGAGTGTTTTTCCTGGAGAGTACCCTTACAAGAAAAGCATTCGTGCCATCAGCTGTTCCTCTCTGGCTTCCTCAGAATATAGTCAACCTCCTGCAGAGGCCCCTATAAATCTGGAAAGGCAGAAGACCCAAGCATTCTGTGAAGTCCATTAAGAACTTCACTGTGATCAATCTATTATGTGTGGAGTATGGCTGGATACTTGCTGGTGCAAAACCGTAGGAGCTACATCTAAGCAAAGTGATAGTGCTTACTTAATGTGTTTCTTTCCTCTATGCTCACTGCAGGAGATTTACCTTCCTGTGAGGAAACCAATGCTGATGAAAGTGAAGACTTGATAATCATCTTCCTTTGTGATATAATAATAATCTTCCTTTGTGTTCTGCTCCCTAGTTAACATGAAAAAAATAATTACAACTCCTTCCACATTAGATATATTTTTATTTCATTCTGCTTTTAGAGTAAATCCCCAGAGCTTTGTATTCTAGACATAAAAATTTATAATAAATTAATTTTCAAAATAGGTATATGGCTGCTCAATATCCTACTGAACTCAGTCAGATATTGAATGTAACAACTATGTCTCTATTATTAAATCTGAACCTGGAATAAAAATCTACATAAATGCAGTCTTTAGAAATTTTTGTGGCTTTCTTTTTTGTTGTTGTTTTTAATTCAAAATCTTATTGAAACATGAGGACTTTGCATGAAACTGTGAATGAAACATATTTATCCCCTGGTATTACATCAGAACTACATTTTTGGCTTGTGTTTAATTTGAAGAATACATTTGCAGAACTGAATCTTGATATTAGCATACAGATGGAATTGAACAGTATGTCAATACTGACTGACAAAGCAGATAGATTGCTGGTTGCTTTATTTTAGATTAGTTCTAAAATTTCTCATGAAGAATATAAAAATGTAGAAGAGTATTTCAATTTTCCATTTCATTTAAAAGGAGAAGGAAGTAATAATTTGAGGAAAACTAATAAAAGACTGATGTTAGAAAATGATTGACATGTAGCTAAAAAGTGTTTCAGTTGTAAAGACAGTCCAGTACTAATAAAACAACATTGACAGGCTTGCTACCTTCAGGCCTCCCTTGCTCACATATAATTGATTTTAAAACAGTACCCAGAAGAGAAAAGAAGGCTGTGCTATGTCTGTGTGATTTTTTCCTTTGTTCTACTGTCTTTGTTAGGAAGCATTTGAAATTAAGTAACAATGTATCCTAGGGTAAATGTAACTAATTATTTATTTTTTTGCTATTTTATATTTTTAAAAAAAGACAAATCTTGCAGCTCCACTGTTAAGATAAAATGCTTTACTTTTGTACACTTCCTAATAGGTAAAAATGCGAGAGATGGGGTGAAATAATTTGATGATTTGGTTTAACCAACTTTTAAATTTTTTGCGGTGCGGGAGAAAGGAGGAGGTTTCAGATGTTCATTTTTATTAAGGTAAAGTATAATAATGATTTTCCTTGTTTATCTACATAAACAATAGTTATTCTCTGAGTCAGAACATGTGGAATCAAATACTAGAGAACTAAATATATATATTTGTAATTTTATTTGGACTTAGTGGGTGGGATTTGTATGGTACCAAATTCAGCCTCCTTTTATCATCAGTAAAGAGAAGCAGGCACTTTAGGCAGTATTCTTCTCATCCTAAGCTAAACACCACAGCTACTTGCTCGCTTCCCCCTCCCCAGTGGGAGGGGGGAGAGAATCAGAAGAATAAAAATGTAAAATCTCATGAGTTGAGATAAAGACAGTTTAATAGGTAAATAAAAAGCTGCATGCACAAATGAAGCAAAAGGAGGAATTAATTCACCACTTCTTATTGGCAGGTGGGTGTTCAGCCACATCCAGTAAAGCAGGGCTCTATCACACATAGCAGTGACCTGGGAAGACAAACTCCATAATTCTCACTCCTTCTTCCCCCAGCTTTGTTGCCAAGCACAATGTCATATGGTATGGAATATCCCCTTGGTCAGTTGGTGTCAGCTGTGCCAGCTGTGTCCCTTCCCAATTTCTTGCACACCCCAGCTTACTTGCTCCTGAGGCAGTGTGAGAAGCAGAAAATGCCTCCAAGCTGAATAAGTACTGCTCAGCAATAACACCAATGTGTTATCAATACTGTTTTCATCACAAAGCCAAAATATAACAACATGCAAGATACTATGAAGAAAATAAACTCCATCTCAGCCAAAACCAGTACGAAAATCCAAAGTAATGGTAGCATAGAATTGTGTTTCTCTCTGTTAAATACAAACAGACCCATGGGTGACTAGTTCAGAGGCAAAAATCCGCACTGCAGATCCCTGAAGAAGCTAACATAGATCCTACCCAATCTGTCATTCTAAATCAACATCTCAGCCTCTACATACTGTTAAAGTCTTTTTTATTTATTTATTTCCTGCTGATTACTGGAATTTTTAAAACCTAACATCACTGAAATGAACTGTAAAACTCTAATTTCTTCTTGTGGAACACAATCTAAATCTGAATGCATGACATAATTAGCAAAAATTACAGAAATGGGAACCAATAGGTTCATAGGCTTTTCTTCTGTTCTGCCTTTTTCCCATTCTTATGGTTAAGTCTGCACTATAAAACAATGCAGCTCTTCAGAAGACTCAAAACCCCTAGTCCCATCCACCAATTTCAATTCAACGTTGGGCTCTGAAGTCAAGTAAACTAATAAGCTTCCTCAAAACAAAACCTGACAGAGGATTTGCATCTAGTTAAAAACATTCACTCAGGTCTTCATCAAAAGGCAATATGGATGGTCTTTGACTCCTTTTTTTACATTCTTGCAACACTCCCCCTGCAGGTTCTGCACCCTCAAGCTCACGCATGTGCCTAAGATATGCAAGACATTATCTTGTTCTTATACTGCACAAATATTGTTTTGGTGGTGGGCTACAACACAGCTCTTGCTGTATTTCAGACACTGCCAATTGTTTATTCAGTCTTCATAGACCTCCACAATGAGTCTCTGAGCCCACTGCTCTGTGGTCAGAGTGAAATCCACTTGTCTGAGTGTTTAGATGCATTATTGTGAGCTACTCTACATGATCAGACAGAGGAAGGGATGGCATGGATAGCTCCTTGTGTGGATGCATTTAGCAATAGAGATGTTACCTGTAAAAAAACCCTAGGCTTAACAAAGTGTATCAGAAAAATGATCTAGGTATAATTAAATCTGATTCAGGATGGAATTCATCTCAGCCAGCTTTAAGCATCTACATTTGAGATACTTGCCTGGACTCCCTTGAAAGTCAATGAAGGGAAACAGATACAGGATAAAATCATCTGACCTTTTTAGGCACTTGCCTTTAGAAGAAATGAGATTAACTGTTCTGTATTACAACCAGTTTTCTCTAATGACTGTTCAACGATCAGGGCAAGTAATCAAGATGTAAAAATCTACATTTCATGTGTCTGAAGTGAGGAGAGAGACATTTTTGAAACAGATCTGTTCTATATGCTTTAAAATTCATAGGCTTGTGGATAGTTCTGCTTCATGGATATGCATATATCAGTTATGACTCAAATTATAAGTCAAAGGTGATTCATGAGATACAGCTTCCTTAAAATTGTGTTTTTAAAATAACGTGGTATCCATAAGAATGCTTTATCTTAGGGATAACATTATAGATCTGATTTCTGCTGAATTATGTTGTTTTCTTATGTTTTCTTTCAGATAGTTCATGGCAACAGCTGCTGGTCTATAAAATTTTTTAAGTAGATTGTTTTAACCATTGCTTATTGGTCAATTTTGTGTATGTTTGTGGTGGGGAAATACAACCTTTGTCTAAAGGATTTGCAGATGCAGATGTTAATTAAGAAAACTATGCCAGTTGTCATTAGGCTTAAATTCTCTACAGAGAGCTCCTTCACTTCCCTGAAACATTTTTAGACACCTCAGATTCTTAGAAAAGCTTAAAACCATTTTTAGAAAGCAGCTGTGGGACAAGATGAGCTTAATTGCTGCTCAGAAAGAATTGAAATGCACATTTGCACCATGATTAATACCTTTTTATAATCTAGAATTGTTTGAGTTGGAAGGGACCTTAAAGGTCATCTGGTTCCAATCCCCCTGCCATGGGGAGGGATGCCTACCACTAGAGCAGGTTGCTCAAAGCCCCATCCAACCTGGTCTTAAACACTTCCTTAAACACTTAAACACTGACTCACCACCCTCACTGTAAAGAATTTCTTTCTGGTGTCTAATCTAAGTCTTCCCTCTTCCAGCTTTGTAACAAGTTTAAGATTTTAAGCAAACCTTGTCAAATTAGCATTGCAGTTTAGAAGAGATTTGTGTTTCTATTGACCCAAAGTAGCCATTATTAGCAATAACAATGATTCAGCTATGGTTTTCACAGCTGTTGGGAAATAAGCCCTTCGTGCATTAGTGGTCACCTTTTGAAGAGGCTCCTGTTGTAAGCTTTGCAATACAACCAGGGTGCTCAGGGCTTTATCTGTCTGGGTCTTGAAAATGCCATGGTTGGATACAATATCTTTGGGCAGTCAGCTCCATTTCTAAGACCACACAACAAAGCATCTTTTTATATGCAGCCTTGGCATTTCTAATTTCAGGTCATATCTGTTATCCCTTGTCCTTCTGACATGCACCTCTGTGATAAGTCTGTCTCAGTAACTTCCCTGTAGTTATCCAGGGATTGATGCTAGGTCTCCCTCAGGATCTCTTTCCAAACTATATAATCCCCATTCCCTCAGCCTTTCCTCACAGGCCAAGTGCTCCAGCACCAACCATTGTAGTAACCCTCTACTGAACTCAATCAGCACAGTATTTTACACACAGCCTGAAAAGTACTGAGTAAAGAAGATAAATTCTTTCTATTAGCTGGCTATGCTCCCACCCATCCAGCTCAGGAGGCTTTTTTTGTTGGGTTGCACTGCTGGTTTGCAATCACACACAGAATCACACAGAATCTTCAGCTGGCTGTTTCCTGAGGCTCACAGCTATTAAATCTCTAGCCTACTGCTGCAAGAGATTCCTCCTTCCCAGGTAGAGGAGTTCTCATTTGTCCTTGCTCAATTTCACAAAGTTCCTGTCAACTCATTCCTGCTGCATGTTGATCTGTTTTTCTGAATGACAGTTTGATACCTTGAATGCACTGATTGTGCTTTTTAGGTTAGTATCATTCGCAAACTTTTCAAGTATGCTTATTCATATTGTAGTTCTGAATTTCTGTTCAGACTAGTTTCATACAGTATGAATGTATTCAAATTGCTGCCTACAAGTCCCAGGCTAACCTTGTAGCAGGTGGCACTGCAGTTACTGTGGGGAGGCCCTGAGCTTCCTTATCCTCCTGGAGTCAGTCAGCCTGGGATAACTCTCAGCTGAAAGTCTGAGAGGAAATGAGATTTTCCTGCACAGTCTGTTGCTAAGAGCAGGTAGAATGATAAGAAATACCAGGAACAATTACAGCAGATGATTGTAGACTGAGTCTTCAGCTGAATAAATTTTGAATTATTAAAAAGTGTTTAATATATTCATAAACAAATTTGGAGGACATTAAAATGGAGGCTCAGATATTCCCATTTCCATTTCATCCCTTTCTTTCTGTAACTTTCTTATATTTTAGTCTATGCTCAGATCTCCAAGCCATTCATATTTTCCACATCTGTCCCACAGCTGTGATGAAGGATCAAGGGAAAAGGAATTGTTTACAGAGAGGTAAGGAAATGATGAAATTATGTAGAGGGAACAAAATGATTAGTGGTCACTTTCCGGTTACCTGACAGTTGATGTAATACTTATCAGGAACTTATTGACAGTGGAGAAGAGAAGCTAAATTTTGAAATATGAGGATATTGAGAAAGTAATAAATTTTTTAACAAAAAAAAAGAATTACGCTATCCGAAAGAGCTAAAATCACTGTATCCCAATGCTGGTTCATGTCCTGAATATTTTGGTCAATCTGTAGTCTATCCTCAGAAAACACTAGGAAATGTCAAGGAGAGAGTCAGGACAATCATAATTTTCTCTTTTATAAACGATGTGCCAAGAGTCAAACAGCACTTATCTCCTTCCCCTTACTCATAACAAGGTAATATAGTGTAGAGGTAGATAGTATTTCGACTTCTTATAATACTGCATACAATATTGTGCTCTATTGTGCTCTTTTATGATTAGAATCATGCTGGACCTAGCCCCTGTGAAAGTATAGAAAGCTAGGCTGGCTCATTGAACCCAGACTTGCTTTATGGGCTTAGATAAAATCTTGCCTTTTGGATTAGCTTTGGAACTTCCATTGATCCTTTTTTTTTTTTTGAGGCTGTTGCCTCATCATTTAGGAGCACAGGAGCCTCTTGCTCCCTTTCCACTTCCTGCCACAAGAGGGGCTGCTACATGCTGATAAGTCACAGAAATACCAAACACCACAGAGACATGATTAATGGCAATAGCTACTTTGGTTGATGGATTTTGATCCCCTAGCAGAAATCTGGCATCAATCATGCGCCTGAATTTCTCTGTTCTTATGGATGATTTAGTACCCCATGTCCTATGCTCTACAACTTCCATTTGGAGCTGAACAATTTCTCTGTCACTTAGAAGTGTAGCAATAATTTCTACTCTGCTTTAGATTCCAAGGTGTTGGCAAGTTACTGCTTTCAGGACACACTACCAAGGAGGTCATTAGACCTATTAGAGCAGGGAAGATACTCCATTAATTATCTTTTGGTCAGCCATGTCTAATCCCATCCCCTCATGTCATCCCCATCTCATGCCCCCCACTCCCCCCACCCCCCTCCCCGAATTAAAAACAAAGCAGTATTTCCATATTATTTCAGAGATCTATGGGTTCTGTCTAACATTTTCTTGTCACTTGTGAGATAAGCTTGTGTGATGGTATAGAATACCTGAACTTTAGAATTATTTCTGAATTTCTACAGAGAAACTTTCCACATTAAAATGAAGATGTAGAAGGTGCAAAGATGTACTAAATCACTTAAACACTTCAAATGTACAATCAGTGCTAGGTAGGTCAAATCATTTTGAAATTATATTAATATGAATTCTGAAGGTGCTACATAGATTTCCAGCTAATATTACACTACTGAAGTTAATTAACCATTTAATTAAAGTTGTAATAAACTGTCAACAAGTTAATATATAATACCAAAATCAAACAAAAAGGATGTGAGGGAAAACAGAAGTTGAGAAAAAAATTCCCCCACCAGACTCCCACTAAGTATCTTGCAAACATTAACAAAATTAATTGTTTTAAGATGTCTGTGAAATGATGATGCAGAAACAGAAAATTAAGCATGAAGTAGCTTGACCAAGGTCACAATATTCCTCTATGGGAAGCAAGGTCAGGGAATTATGAGACTGAGTGCAACAATTTATAGAACTCTTTTCTGTCTATAGTTCTCAGAATACACAAACAATAAGCTACATCCTGACAATATTACAGTTCATCCAGATCAATTTGATATGGTGACCATTGCAAAAAATACATTAATATTTCCTTTCTGTTAAGAGAAATCTCTTACACCTCAGACCCTGAACCCAGTAAAGATTACTGAGATAGCTAATGTCCTCTAATCCTGGTTCAATTAATAAATTAGCGCCAGTCTAAATCAAGATTCCATTTACACCTGTAACTTCAATATCAGTGTTTCCATTAGAAAGACAGGCTGAAAGTAGGGTTGGTTAATGTTATCAATTTTTAATCCTGATAAAGAGAAGTTTTTCAAATCCTCAATTTCTTTTATGTTTTCCAGGCATAACTGTTAATATAGCACAAATTATTCAAAATTTAAAATAAAACAAATAAACAAAAACCTTTAAGGAAATCCTGTAATTATATATTTTACTTGGATTTCACCTCTGGCTGCCCAAGCATATACACGTATCTGATTTCCCCAGCATGCTCATCTATATCTAGTGCGTTTAACTAAGCAGCTGTTTGATTTTCACTAACAACTGTGAATTTGCAAACCACTGTATTTAAGTTTTCCACAGTCTGCTGTCATATAAAGCTCATTCTATCTGGTTTGTTAGTGGGTTCTTGGCATAAGGCAATGCTCACATGCAAAACAAAACCAGATGTCTTTAAGTGAATGGCTGGTCACCATTCAGATAGAAACAAAAGTCTTTGTTGTGATAACCTTTGCGATGCCAACTTCAACTAGATTGTGTTTGGTTCCCAGAACTACTATGTTGGCGAATTCTTATATCCTGTGATCCCATCCAACTTCTTTAGGGTGTGCAATATCCTTTGCTGTTGATTATCTTAAAATTTATAGAGAACATCTCCTAACCATCTTAACTACATACTCCTTCACATGATTATCTTTCTATCTACAGGAAGAGTTTCAAGTGATTTGATCAACTTTGTAGCAGGAGAAAGGTGAGGGAGTGTTTGGAAACACTGGCCAGATTGTCCATGCATGATTAATTAACACACTGAAGAAAATAGATTGTTCTGTGTACAGTAGAAGCTGCCTGGTGGGAGTCTTCAGGGTATTCCAAAGTTCCCACCTGAGAACTCCAGCACTGACTAGTCAAATGCTGTGTTATGAAGGTGACTAGGAGTTCTCTCCATCATCTAATTTCATGTCAGTCTTTTGTCTCAGACCTATCCCCTGTCTCATCTATGTGTTGGCTAGCAGAGAGTTGCTGGAGTACTGCAAGGAATTAGAGACTAAGTGTACTTGGTATGCTCATAGGCACAGCTCTGATTGCACCACAGTTGCAACTGTAGAAAAGACCTGTTTCATATCGATTACTCATAAATTTTCATAGCAGCTGACACAGGACTAATTTTCATGCAGTGTGTAAACTGATCTTTGAGCCAGAGTTAGTAGTCTGAGTTTGCTGCTGCACCTGTAGAGACTAAATTGGAATGTCTCACAAATAATAATAATTTTCAAAAAAAAAAAACCTCCTCCCCAGATTTAGATACAAAACTTTGTCTCTTTGGTAGGCATATTATTGGTTTATTTCACAGAATCATAGAATCATAGAATCACAGAATCACAGAATCAGCTAGGCTGGAAGGGACCTTTCAAGATCATCTAGTCCAACCAATTAAAAAAAAAAACACATCCAAAAAATCCCCACATGAACCACACATCACACTCAAAACAACACCAACCCAACACTAATCCATAACCCTGAGCACCATGTCAAATCGTCTCTCGAACACGTCCAGGGATGGTGCCTCAAACACCTCCCAGGGCAGCCGATTCCAGCCTAATAACCCTTTCAGGAAAGAAATATTTCCTAATATCCAACCTGAACCTCCCCTGGTGGAACTTGAAGCCATTACCCCTTGTCCTATCATCTGTGACTTGGGAGAAGAGACCAACCCCCATCTCTCTACAGCCTCCTTTCAGGGAGTTGGAGAGAGTGTCAAGGGTCCCCCCTCAGTCTCCTCTTCCCCAGACTGAACAACCCCAGCTCCCTCAGCCTCTCTCTCCTCATAAGACTTGTGCTCCAGACCCCTCACTAGCTTCATTACCTTTCTCTGGACCCACTCTAGCACATATTTTTTATGGTAGGGGGCCCAAAACTGGACACAGTACTCGAGGAGGGGTCTCAGCAGCGACGAGTACAGGGGGACAATCACATCTCAGGTCCTACTCACCACACTGTTCTTGATACAGGCCAGGATGCTGTTAGCTTTTTTGTCCACCTGGGCACACTGCTGGCTCATCTTCAGCTGACATTTCTGTCTGTCTGTTCTCTCAATATAATATGCAAATTTTCTGTGGTGAGACTTTCTCATACTTTGAAGAACTGTACCTATGACATACATCCCCACTAGGTGTTGGAACATCTTCAGCAATAGGGAAATCAGGCTGCCAAAGCAAGGCTCTTGGGTCTCCCAACCATCTCCAAGAAAGAGTTTGTTGAGTCTAAGAAAAAGTACTGAAAGCTTTCAGAAGGTAAACAATCTTCTGCCCTACAGCAGACAATGTAGAGTTAAGTAATTGGCTCTGGGAATCTTGAAGTATGGGAATACTTATTGAAACTCCTGGATTTAAGGTTTATCTATCCTCATTGGATCTAGTGCTTGCAGTCCCTTAGATGGATTTTCTTCAGATGGAAAATCACTTCTGTAAAGACTCTCTTGAGTGACAGTGTGCAATAATTTAGTCCAGTGATTATAATTTATGGTCCAGAAACTTCTGCAAGCATGTAATGACTCCTAAATAGTCCAAAAATATTAAAAAAGCAATATTGTTGTCAGTGGCTAAAACTCATAGTGCAAGAGTCTGCACTTACATGAGAATGGTTTACGAACCTGTAAATTTCAATAATTAGAAAAAATATTTGTTCATCAATGGGAACATTCAGGCAGGAAATGGAAGACTTCAGTTCTGCACTTACCTCAGCAACATTGCACCTATATCTTTATATCCTGGACATCAATTGTGGCTGTCAACTACTTGTGGAATAAGCAGAAATGCTGATTCTTTTCTCTTTTTGTTCAAAATGGGCGATGCTGTAGCCAGGAATTAAAATGTCAAGAAACCAGAAGGAGAACTAGCACAAATTATATGACACTACCATACAGATTTTGGGATGAAGAAATATCAAAACTGTTGTCTGGTTTTACATTAGCAAGTCACTGAATAAAAGATGGGAAAGTTGATAGAGCATAATATAAATTACATTAGTGCCTCTAAACAGTGTTAGTTTGAAAGTAGTTAAAAAATTCTAAAACATTTCCAGCCATATAAAGGAAATAAATTAAAGCTTAATATGTTACATATTAAATTACTTTGAAATATTAAATATAGTATAATATTTTAAATTCCTGTAATTCTTCCAGACTTGTGAGAATCAGTTAGAAATATTGAACTCCTGCTAGCACCAATCTATATACCTTTGCAAGGAATCTTGAGATGAGTCACATAAGAGAAATGAATACAAAATTGTATTACTGGGCTTATGGAATGATCTTCCACAACTGGCAGATTGCTTTTGACCATAGAAAAAAAATCCTATATCTCTGTCTTAGTGATTTATCTTGGCAGAATTTTTTGATTGTATGCTTGCTGACTTGCTAAAGTACCAGCTGTAATGTAATATCTTCTACTAAAACATATTTTGCAGAACATATTTTTGGAACATAGCCTTCACACATACAGGTATGGTATGTTATTTAGGACAAAAGTAATTTTTTCCTATTGGTAAATCCTTACTCAATTCACTGTCATACTGAAATCCAGTGAAATTCACCAACTTCTGCTGGGCAGAGATTTTATGTAACTACATCATCATGACCACAAAAATTATTGGAGGACTGAAAACTGACTTAGAACAGTAGTAATTTATCTTCTTACGTCATTCTTTGTCCAGAAAGACTCTTGTGTTGCAATCAATTGTCCAAACTGCACTGAGTAGTGCGTTACTTACTTGTAGAATTATTTACATAGAAAAGTAACACTTGAATGTTATGAGTAACCTCAAAGAGAGTGGCATGATTGTCTCATTCTGTGTACATTTCTGTGTATGCAATTTCCTTTTTAACTTTTATGTATTGTTTTCTTATCAAATGAGAATTAAGAGCGGATTGCACTAGTAAATGTACAATGTTATCTTATTTATTGAAATTAAAAGAAAGAAATTGTTGTTTTGGATCAGACCCAGATGACTGTCTAAATAAAAGCGTTTAATTGAATGATCAATCAAAAAAAAATGTAAATGTTTTTCTAAGTGACATTCTGTTTATGAGCAGCAACATTCCACTGAGTAAGCAAACAACGTTGCTCTCATAATCTCTTTTAAAACTAAATGCACATGAATGAAAAGGAACAAATCTCATCACTCTTCACTGCTTTTTTAGTACTTTCCTACTACATCCTCCCAGAATTTTATTAACTGACTCTTCAAGAAACAGTGCTATCCCTTCAAAATCACTGCATGAAAATTTGTTAAAGAAGGATCTGTTTTCTGTTAATGAAATCAATTCCCAAAATATATTTTGTTCCTGTCATCAAAGGGAAAATACAGCTGAAATGAATGAAGTCTACTTGGGAGTATCCCTGCTGACTGTGAAGAGGTTGGACTAGATGACCTTTAGTGGTCCATTCCAGACCATTCTATGATTCTATGGGTAAGGAGAAAATGCAATAAAAGGTGTATAAATGTAATGTAATAAAAAGTATAAAAACACAGACTGACAAGTAACAGAATCAGAATCAGTCATCGTTAGAGCAAAGTCCTCTGTTCCCATCAACGTCAGTAACATACGCAATCTGTCTCATACTGTTTTACCAGCAGGGCTTAATTCTGGCTCAGAAGACCTATACTTGTCTTAGACTAACTGAAGATATTTCTATGCAGTCCCTGGTTTGTCTGCTGAGACTGTTAAGGAGGCTATCAATCACCAAGTACTTCTTAAAATGGTAGCAATAGGGACACCTGTTTGGAGATGGAATGATGCCTACAGCACATCATCATTTTGAATGTGAACCAGTGACCTGGAACTGAAACACTCTGATAAAGAAGTGTCTGCATCAGAGGGTTATGTGATTAAAATTATTAGCAACCAAAAAAAGTATGATAAAATGATAGAAGAGAAAACCAAGCCAAAACAAAATGCATTATGAGAATGATGTGATGTAATCGTCAATAGCTCACATGTACAGTAGATACTGGTAAACACAAGAGAGTAAAAAAACCTGACACCAGCAGCAGCATTAATTTATAAGAGTGACAAGAAACAAGTTTATTTTTAAGCAAACATTTAATTTCAGTTCTACATAGAGACTTCAAATGCATACTCTATAACATAAAATTACTTTATCCTGCCCAATAGATCTCTTGTGACAGTACAAGTGAGGTCATTACCAGTGGAACTTGATATACAATGTATTATGTATTAGTGTATACTTAAAATATGAACTTATAAATAATAATTTCAAAATTTATAATATAGAACAAAGTAATACAAAAAGACAAAAAAGAATTAGAAACATATTATTTAGGATTATAACCTATATTACTCCTTTGCTCCTTTGTTTCAAATCCTGGATAGCATTTTAGGTATATCTACTTGCACAAGGACAGGCAAATGTGATTTACTTTTTGTTGTACATAGACCCATATAGAAACAAGAGTACATTTTGTGTTCAAGCTTATAAACTCTGCAAAGTGGGAAGCTATTAAAGTTCCAACATACCTCACTGGTATGGCTGTGACTTTTAGGAAAAAATTATCTTATATCGAACCACCTCAGACTGCAATCTAGAAGAATCCAGACCTATATACAGTCTACTGGAAAATCTTTTGATGAGATTTCATTATTAATAAGACATTGTATTGAATTTCAATGATTTATAATTTTTGATCCCTCATATTTCAAAAACATTGCTTGTCTTGATCATTTTGTAGACAACCCATAATATTATCAATGCAAAATCTGTATATCATCCACAAATGGTAGTTTTCATCCTCTACTGTGCTTTCTGTCATTCAACATATTTTAAAAAAGATCTCTTCAGTCAGTTTTTATTGTAGTGGTACTCCTCAATGTACCTTTAAAACCATAAGAACTGCCTACCTATTTCTCCATTCCACTCTACTTTGTTGAGTTTTGTTTTCAGAAATCAAATAAAAATGATACAATGGAATAGTAAACTTAAAGGGACTTTCTAGGTCATGGATCTCTTCTTCCTCTCATCACAATCACTTTGTATAACACATTTCATAAACTGATCTATGTGTGTGTTAACAGTAGCTAAGCTTTCTGCCTTTTTTTTTTTTCCCTTTTTTTTTTCCCCCCTAGGAGAGTGTGTTTGTTTCTTGGTTTGTTTTTGTCTCTACTACACGCATTAAGCAGTTTCTCAGAGATTCATTCCTCAGCTCACAAACATACTTTCACTGTCAAGCCTACATTGATTACTCATGGCTATTTTATAGTCATCTATTCTTGTGTGAACATTGTCTGATAGCTAAATAACTCTTTTTCCTTCCTTATGTTTACCACTGTTTTATTTATAGGAAACAATTTTATTCCCTCTCACCCTTAGTTTTTCCAGATGAACCAAGCTATGTTCATTCTATGTCCTCTATTCTTTAAGAGGTTCTAATAGTCCTCCTCCTTCTTAAAATTATTAGATAAAGTGAAGATACAGTGATTTTCCCATATTTCTTAAATAGCTTGAAGCATAAGCATGCTGGTAGAACATCTTTGTTAATGGGAAAGAAGCATCAGGACTTTGAGTGACTGGGTTATCCAATTATACTTATTTACTGATGGAGCAGGTAATATAATAAAATAGCTGTGGAATGTAGGAGGTCACCATTTAGTATCATACCATGATAAATCATAATGATATTATGCTCCTAACTATTGAAGTTTTAATTTTATTCAGTGAACATTCATTATAGATGACATTTTAAATATTTTCATTTTTTACTTTTAAAATAGTGCAAAATATTCACCAAGCACATAAGTATTTTGTGAATCTAATCACTTTATATGTCTGTTTCATGTAATGTAATTAAATGCAATCCTTCTAAAGAATTCATAGGAGTTGTGTAATAGCTGTGACAACTGTATGTGACAACTATGTAATTTGAAGTATTTCTCAGAACATAGTTCTATGTTGACGGGTAACTACTGTGAGTAGGAAATTATCTATTATGTCAAGATTTTCTGAGAGTCTTTGTATATATTTTTTTTACCAGGGCCAGTTGAAATTTAATAGTGCATTAAAAGACCATGTGCTGTGCCATTTGTCATGTAGTATTTTTATATAATCTACAAGTTACTGCTTGAGCCCTAATTAATCTAACAACCACCTCATTAACTTTTCGGAAAGCCCCAGTCTAACTTAAGGTTAATTATTTAACACTTGCAGCATCACTGCTACACTACGTATGTGCTTATTTTTCTCTATTTATAAGATACACTTATAAGTGAAAGCTAATTAATGAGTAATGAAAGTTTGCAGACCAGAAGGTGATATTAAGTATTCAATATCTCTTTTTGTAGATGAGAGAGAGCTATGGCAGTAGGGATATATTTATCATTACACATATAACTTTAGTATAACTTTACCTAGTCCATCCAGTTGCCTTTCTCAGGCAAAGGACAGAACAGAAACTGCTAGGGGGCAGTCATCTTCTAGTTCAATCTTCTGACACATTAGATGAATCATGCTCTCTCTGCACCTTATAAAACTATAGTTTGTAAAATCAGATGTAAGTATGTACAGTGTAGAATCTAAAGTTAAGATGTATCCCATCTAAGTTGTGTTTATCCTCACCATATCATATAAATTATATGCAAAACCATGCACACAACTGTATAATTATGTTTATTTGATATACTTAATTGCATCTCCAGCTGGTCAAATATTACAGAAAATAATATTTTTCATTAGGAAATGCTACTGCTTTAAAAAAGACACTTTCTATGTGATGTCTCAAATATATGGATAATTTCTTTGGAATCCTCCCTTCCTTCCTTCCTTCCTTCATGCTTGTCCTTCCATCCCCTCACTTGCTCAATTTTAAAAACTGTTTGGTTGTATCAACTTACTCTATTTATTTTTAATTTTGATTTTTCATAGTTACAGAAATACATTTTCATTTATTTTTTATGTAATACAGCATAAGAAATATTAACTAAAAATTAACAATGATTTTTTATCTTAAGTTGCAGATTTTTGTTTGTCTTGCTCTGCATTATTAAAAAAAAACAACTCACAACTAATACCAGTCCTGCTTTTTCTGTATTATGTGATCAGTTTTATGTTCAGTTGCTTCATCTCAAATTTAGATTAAATCTGTATGGATGCAGTGCTTATTTGTATGTGAAATCCATTTTCAGTTTTAAAACCTTGGTGTCTGAGTCATAAAGGTTCCTGTGCCTACTCACAGTCTGATGGAACTTACAAAGCATCGCTTTTTTATGGCTGTTTTAACAACGCTGTCTGGCTCTTAAAAATTAATAAAATTGTGTGGATGTTCAGTATATACATTGTGACTAAGTCAGCAAAACTGGGGCATGTGGTGTAGCTCTGCCTTTCTTTCAAATCTGAGCCATCTATCAAGTTGGCTTATGATTGATTTTCTCTAAAACGTTCTGCATTGCAGTGCTGTGGCAGCACTCTGTTTTTATAGTATCTTTTTTTTTTTCCTGAGCCCCAGCTGGGCTCACAGGGCAATTCAGCAGCTGGTGCAAGTTGTCATTCCTACCCTTGACTGACAGGACAGTGAGAACCGACATTGAGGATTTGTCCTTCAGACTTTGCTTTTGTGTCAAATTGGCCATTCTAAAATCCTAAAAGATAATAATCCTTGTTCCTCCAATTCTCCACTCATTTACTGAGACCTAATTGAGATTACTTTTAGACACCTATCTCCTCTTTTGTATTTTAAATCTCAAGTTCCTATAAAACAAAATATTTCCAGGATGCATGAAGCTCAGTGTAATATTTTCTAACTTATTTGAGACTGTCATACAAGAACACCTGTTTTGTTTTATATGGGATAAAACTATTTTAATGTTAATTAATCCAAAGAGTTCTTATTGTTTTGTGGCTTGGTTGTTTTCTTCTATATTAGTCCTTTCACAAATTCTGTCAATATTGATATAAAATGCACTAGATTGTATTGTTATTATCACAAAGAAAAATGAGTAATATTCATAATTAGAATATGCCTGAAACACTCAGAACAAACCCCTCAATGTTTATGTTTTTTGTGCTATAAAATGCAATATATATAATTGCCTAATTTGCAGATACAATATTCTGGTCTCTTATTCCATTTGGTATTGCAAGTAAGAAAATTCTTTACTTGGAAGAAAAATTTTCAGGGGAAAAAAACAGGTTATGTGACCTACCTTCTGGATCATAATTTCAAATCTTTCACCAAGATTTGTATAAACATTGCACTTTGAGGAAAAATAGTTAACATGGCACAATTTCCCCAAATCCTTATATAAGTGGAGATAAGACAGCACTTCAGAGCACAACAAAAAAAATGGAGTAGCTGAAATGCCTGTGTACTGGAAACTACAGCTCCCTTAGATGCTGCAGCATAGTGGAAACATTGGTACGTGACTTGCAGGTGTGACACAGGACCCAGGGTACCCTGTGTCCTCTGAACCATCATTCAGACACCGGGCAGAAAGGTCTGGGAGCAAATCTAAACATCAGCTAGTTGTTTATAGGTAGTTATCTGTACGTATCTGCAAGACTTCTGGGCAGAGAATTTTCAGGTTACAAAGAAATGAATTAATTCAGAACTGCTATTAGGACAGGCAGTCTTGTACTGTTGTTATGTGGATTTTAGGTAGCCAAACCCTAGAATAGATAATTTAGGTGGGCTGAATCTTACATGCAGTTGCTTGATGTAATTTGGTTATTTAGGTAATCACAATACAGTTTGGTTTAGTGATATTTACTTTTTTCATCTTTGAATTTATAATCAGACTAACGTGTGGAACTGTGCAAACTACAGGTAATTTTCTTCCTAAGTTATTCAATCAATACACATGTTCTTACCTTGAATGAAGCAATGGGTTTTGTTCAGGGAATATTTCAAGGGAAAATCCTAGTTCTGCTGAATTCAATATGATCTTATTGTTGACTTAAGAACGGTTGAGGGAAATAACTTTGCTAGTGTACTCTTTCTCTCTGTCTTTCTTTCAGAGAAAGATACATAACACACATTCTTATAGATTCACACACAACAAAAAGCAGACTAAAGTATGCTTTACATGTAGACACACAGATGCACAAACATTAAAGCTGTAATATAAATGTTCAATAATAAGGTAAGAATTTGAACTCACAGCTACCTTGAACCTTGTAATTTGTTTGATTCTCCAATTAGACTGTTTGCCATCATTCTGTGAGCAGAAGTAACAATTTTGCTTCCTTCCATTCAATTTTCCCCCTATCAATTCAAATTATTTCCTCCTCTTCTAAATGTAAACAGGTTATCTTTTCGGTTGTCTGTGTAATCAACAATTTAATCAAGCTACAAATGTACATCACAAGAACAAGGCAGATGGCAAAAGCAAAGAAATCTGAGTTCTGCAGTTGAAAGTATAGCTTTTAACAACAAAAGCTTGAATGTTTTGGCCTTCTGGAGATAACTAATCCTTAGGTTTCATTGGGGAAAAAATAAATACCAGCAGCACATGAATTACCTCCTAGTTCTGTGATGTATTTTTATGCTGAAAACTTTTATATTGAACACAATTTTAAATTTGTGCAGGTTATTCAAAGAGAATATCAAATAAGTAACATCGAATGGTATTCAGAGACACAAGATTTTGAATAAAAAGAAAATTATCCTATATGTTACTTGACACTGCAGTCTAACATTTCCAGAATGCCAGCTACCAGTTAGAACAAAACCATGACATGTTCATTGAAATATCAGCAGAGTTTTGGTGCAGTCAATTATACACAGCCTCATCCAGTTTCTGAACGCTGTGATTACCAAATAAACTTGTCTGTGGGCTACTAATAGAAAAAAAAATAAAAATAAAAAGTCCAGAGATGGATATGAATCCAAAATTGATTAGTAGATGAAGTGTGTGAAATGATACAGGTAAAGACTTAAAAACATTCTGGTCCAGGGCTGATTAAAAAAACCAGAAGACCCAGCACTAGTTTCAGACTGCCAGAAGTCTTCCTGCAGCATGGGTGACCCTTGCTCATGTGGGACGGAGCAGAGCCCTGCCAGGCACTGTGAGCAGCTGCACCCTGGCGAATGGGTTGACACTGCAAGGTGCAACATGTGGTGATCCACACCTCAGGGGCCTCTGTGTCTTCAGGAGTGATTGCTCAACACCATGTGCTTTGGTGGATATTAGTCAATATCATGTTGCAAATAAATCAGGAAACCACTTTGAGCCTGATTTGATTTAAACTGTAGGATCTGAGCAGTTTCCCCCCTGGAACACTGTCACCTTTTATCTTTGTGCAGTGATATATAGGATTTGACAATGACACTGATTCTATGTTACTGCTATGGAAAATGCCACGTTCTGCAAACTGCCAAAAAATGTCTCTTACATTGATCAAATTATAACATTTTCTGAAAGCTTAGTGAATGGATTTGCAATAGAAATCTATGTAAGTTTGGTGGTGACACACTCTAGTTTAGCACTGCAAGCTCTCTGACATAGTCTTGCAGCCGTACACTTGGTCCTTGCAGGTGACATCACAACTGAGAGTCCAGAGAGTTAAAACTGGGACCAAAGAACTTGGAACAGAGAATGCAAACTATTGGGTTCCTCTCCAGGCACATGAATAAGAAAGAAGATAACCAGGAACAGTCAACACATATTACTGAGGTTACATTATGCCTGATTGCCTTTTACAATGAACCATCAGGCCATATGGATGATGGTAGGGCAGTGGATGTAATATGCCTTAATCTGAGCAATATTTTTACAATCTTTACCACAGCATTTTCTCTTGAAAATCAAAAAGTTATAAGTTCGATCAATGTGCTGTCAGATGGATTGAAAATTGTCTGGACTGTCAGGCTGAAGGAGTAATAATTGATGGCCTGACATCTATTTGGTAACTGATAATAAGCAGGGTACCTCAAAATCAAAGCCTGGCCTGATAATGTTAAATACCTCCATGAACAACCCAGATGATAACATGCACAGCAAACCTATGGATGATACCAGATATGAATGGTACCAAGTTGAGAGAAAATATGCTGATCTACAACCCAGCAGATTCCTACTGATGTCAAGTATTGGAAGTTCTGGAGCTTATCAGGAAGGGCATGTAGGAACTTCAAGACTGCAAAAGCCACTTTGGAAGTGCTTGCAAAAAAAGCTTTGGAAGACTCTAAGTGACTGAAAAGAGTAGAGGTTGTCTCCTATTCTGCCCTTTGAGGATGGCTGCTGGAGTAAATGTTCCCCAGAATCCATCACACTTTTTTTGTTGATTTTTTTGTTTGGTTTTTTTTTTTCATTTTAAATTTATTTATTAAGCTAATACACGTGTGGAGTGGACAAGGGACCAAGACCTAAGGATGAATTAAGACATTAAATTTTAAGCAATAATTTATTAGTCTGTGTCTCAGCTTTCTCTGTTTCTCCTGGAAGTACCGATTCAAACACAAAAGAGTGAAGTGCACAATCAGGGACAGCAGTGGAGGTAATTAGCTGAAATAAAAGCAGTATGCAAAGGGATGGGTAAGGTCAGATTTCTTTATAATGGAAATTTCTAAGCGTCATACTATAGTCATAGTGAAACACTTAAGCATTGTACCTTACTCCAAACTCCATTCCCTCTCTTCTCCTCAGCTTTCTCCATCCCGGTTTTCCCTAACCTACTTTGTATGGCAACAGTTACACTAGAACCCTGCAGGGCTCAAAATGTTTTTCCCTTCCTCTTACAGATACAAAGGGGAAGTTTGCCCAGGATGAGCTCTGCTGTCGCTCAGCTCTCACTATACCTTTGTAAAGGATACTGGCAGTTCCCCTCTACCAAAGGAAAACGGACAGTAACAGCATAACAGCTAATAGTTTCTGCATATAAAGTAAAAAAGGTGTCTTTATTTACAAAAATTTTGTGTCTTTTGTAGCAGCTTATTATAAAATGCAAATGTAATTTGTACTGTGTAGCTTCTCAGTGAAATGTATGTAAGTACTCTGTATGCAACATAGATGTAGCAAAACAAACCACCAGTTTAACCAGCTGGCTCACCAAGTAGTGCAAAATTATTCTAATTCATTCTGTGAAGTTATTTTCCCTTAGGACCAAGTACTCTTTGAGAATTACACCATATTTTCTGACCGTGAATTCCAGAAACTCACTACCAATTACTACAAATACTTTTGTTGACCTACTTGGCAAGCCACTAGAGAATCAAGCTGCACTTATAGCAAACAAGCCATAAAAAAGGTTATTCTTCACTTATCCTTCCTCTTAAGCTCCAGTTCCTCTGCTAGCTAAATTGATGTTTACTTGGGTTGCTTTAGGTTTACCTGAAGTAAATCTCTTTGTTCCACTGTTTGACAGTCCTCAGTCATACTTGCCTGTTCTGTCTTCTGCTCCTCCGAAGTGGCTAGCAACAAACACTTTGCAAGGACATCATCCTTCAGATCAGACTAAAGCAAGGCACTTAAAAGTACCATGAAGGAGTTCCACTTTGCTGGCTTGTGTTGTTGCGTAGATAATACTTTGTGTCATTTTAGCAGTACTCTTAAAGTAACAGGATGAAAACAACTTTCTAACCTTTCAATCATTAGAAAAAAATAGTTATTCATCAGGGATAAAACTACATGAAAATATCATGTTTGTATAAGCACTTCCAATTGTATAGACATTCTATTTTCCTCAGCTTTGTTTGTTTTGTTTTGTTGTTGTTGTTTTTTTTGTAAAAAAAATGTTACCTCTTTCAAACATTTATTTCTGGAAAACCTATTGATAAAATCGTAAAGTACTTTCTAACACATTTTTAACAGGCAGCGACAGTAGCAATAATGTAACAAAATTTACATAGAGAAAAAAACCCACTTCTAGTCCAAATACATCCCTGAAATCCTATTTCAGTTAATGCTTTTTATTTGGAAACTGCCTGTTTGTAAAACAAGTAAAAGTTGATAGATGGCAGATGTGGATTTTAGTTCAAGCTCTGCTATAATTTGAGCCTAACTACTTGTACGGTAAGGATTATTTTTTCATTTTGACAGATGACCCATATCTATAAAAAAGGAAAAAAAAAGGAAAAAAAAAGGAAAGATGAATAGAAAAAAACCTCAAACCGGTATAACTTGCAAATATGTATGTGCTTGGAAAGCTTAAAACAACCCAGAAAGTAAAAAGAATCATTGCAATTAAAAAAAAAAAAAAAACAAACAAAAAACAAAGCCCATGTCTAGTTTAATTGCAAAAATGGCAAGTATCAAAATAATTTTTATTTTTATTATTCTAAGTGCTATTATGATTTTCATATTACAGTAAGAAATTGAACATTTTATAGTTCAGGGATAGCAATTCAGATATGATATATATGTTAGAAAATGGAAAGATTAAGTTAGAAGAAAGGAAGATATATTATGACATTGCTGAGAAAAGTTTTAGAAGACAAATGCTTCAGTGTTAATATCTCCTATGTACCATCTTCACAGTAACACACTAGACCATGAAATCTGGAAATCTGGGACAACTAACTCAGTGCCATCTGTAAAAAATTATATCAGAATTGAATGAGTCTTATTTTTTGTAGGATTCAGATTTACCTCACATAACTTTATGTACCTACATTTTAGGAATTGGGATATGATTCTTCAGATTAATTATATAAATATTATGTGTCTAAACTTAACTAGTTACTCATGTTGCCTTAAAAATCTATAAAAAGAAGACTTCACCCTGACTAAATGTGATCTAAGAGCTGCCAGAAATTCATTAGGATCTAAAATGATTTTAAAAGTGTAGGTCCAGTGAAATGAATCTTTTCTAAATTGCAATGTGCTGTAAAGCTCGATAGCTAAAAGTTAACATCCAATCATGTGGAGTGTTTCTACAGTAAGAGATGAACCACTTCCAAGTGGGAATTCATTCTGTCCTAAGATGCCTGGGCTGGTACACTCCAGCATTTTCACAGAATCATAGAATCATCTGGGCCGGAAGGGACCTTCAAAGGTAATCTAGTCCGACCCCCCTGCAGTCACAGGGACACCTCCAACTAGCCCAGGTTGCCCAGGGCCTCGTTGAGCCTCACCTTGAAGTCTCCAGGGAAGGGGCCTCAACCGCCTCCCTGGGCAACCTGTTCCAATGGTCCACCACCCTCATAGTAAAGAA
>BJBW01007290.1:9502-21521 GCA_004320125.1 Scolopax mira
ATTTAGAGCTTGAAAAGAGAAAACCCCTAAAATTTAATGCTATGCTCTTTTTAGTTGAGTCTTTGTACAACAACAATACATTGAACAAAGACTATGCTGTTAATCTTTTGTTACTTAGCATTATATTTACTCTGTCAAGTAAAGCAGTGTTCCTTGAACTAGTTTCAACTGTTTTCTAATCTTAATTTACTGCTTCTCATTTCTTGTTTTGCTTCATAATATGCCAAAGATCCTAAAAGCAGTAGACCAAGTAGTTAATGTGGTATATTGCAGAGCACAGAGGCATATTCTACTTCACATTGCAAGGTACAATTGCTAATGAATAAAGATAGTTTCTATATCTGTTTCTCAAAGATTTATACACAGGAATAGGAAAAGATCACCAGCTCAACCATTTATTACAGAGTAATACAAGCCCTCTCCACTGATAGTAATGTGCTTTGAATCAGAACCTAATTTTGCAATTTTATGATAGGTATTAAATTTATTTTTTTTTTCTGGGCAATTACTTAATTCCCATAGTGTTTTATACAATAGCTCTTTCGGTAATTCCCACAAATATGTTTTAATTAGGTGTACTAAATAGTACTTATAAAATAAATACTTTGCATGGTCTTATGCCTGCAGATTTCATTTGGTGGTGGTTGTTTTTTTTAAAGTATGGGAGTCCCATCATCTTACATGGTCATTGAATAGCTGCCTCTTGTTTCATCTTGCATAGGTCAGTTTGATATTAGCATCTGGTTTTGCGGTTTAAATAAAAGTTATATTTTCTGCCAAGGTGGGGTTTTAAAAGAAAATATCTTTTAATCCACAATTAGTTTGCATTAACTGTTGTCCGTAACAAGATAACTGTTAGAGTTGCAAGGCTCCCCAGTCCACATTCTGGATTCTTGGGGAAAAGGGATGCAGGTCATCTATGTAACAAATTTGCACCTGCTTTCCTCCTCTCCCCTAAAATGTATTGTAGAACACAAATATATACAAATGGCTTACACCTTGTATTTTGATCCTGCAATGCCTCGAGGCTGATAGCATCTCCAGGCAGGCCTCATTACTTTCTCAAGCCTTTGTAGGGAGGTGGGCTGATACTCTGTGATAAAGCTGGGTTTATTGCCTGCCACCTGTGGAGTGCAAAGTTGCCATCCTACAAGCATGGAATCCTGGTGAAGAGCTTCAAATTGCTGCCCCCTTTGAGTATGAGACTAAACTGCGAGCTTATGAGTATTTTTTATTACTTTATTTTGTACCGGGGAGACAAGTGGTATAGAGAGAGAACATAAATAGCTATTATCCATGAAGTGTTGTCACAGGATGATCAAAGTTCAGAACAGCAAAGGGGAAGTGTGTCACCAGCACACTCGGTGATGAGATGAGTTTGGTTCACTTAGGGATGCGGTGTGCTAGCTGACTAACCTTCTGGCTGGGGAGGTTTTTACTGTACATTTATGGATTCAAGAGTTTCTAAATGCCTAGATCCAGCTAAATTTAAGCTATTAATTTATTTTATTTTTTTTTTTTTTAGCTCCTCTGGTTACTTTTCCCCTTTCAAAGTTTTAGAATTGCCTATCATATTCTGGCTTCCTAGAAAGCAGAAACATTTTGAAGTAAAATTATTCTTTTAGATTGTGTCTTACATTTAAACATACTGTTAAAAGCTCTTTGTAGCTGCTGTTACAAATGTAATTGTTCTAACTAGACATTATAAAGGCATAATCTGCAGTAATCCCTGTCAAGAAATTTGTCCCCGAATCTGTTAGCCTTTTTGTCTTTATGAAGTTTTATCTTTTTATGTTCCTTAAAAAAAAAATAATCCATGCATTGACATGTTCAAATATTGTTCAAACTTATTTTACCCCTCTATGGAATACTTCTGTATTTCTGACTTCCTGTTTATCCGTACTCTTAAAAATATGGAAGTGATTCTCTTAGTGCTCTTTGCAATCAGAAGAGCCAAAATAGCCAAAGTAAAAATTCTCCTCTCAATTAGAGGCAACTGCATTGTTACAGGCTGTTTCTGTCTGGTTTCTGAAATGTATGGCACGATAGATACAAATTATTAACCTGAGTCTTGTAAGCCTTTCACTGGGAAAAAGATTAGTTTGTTATAAATACATCTTGTCTTATTAGCAGGGTTGGGAAATGTTTACAAACGAATTAAGGTGGGGTTGTATTTGGAAAAAAAATAAAAGTCCTTAACAGTATGGTACTTCATAGTGCTTTACTGAGGATTCCTGAAGTGGCATTTACTGGGAAACTGTACTTTCCTGGAATTCAGAGATTGCACAACTTCAATACATCAATTACATTTATTACTTTGATAAAACTCAAGTACAGTTGTTTGCGGTTTTTTCTTCCTGATGGCGGGTGGACAATCAGTTTGTTACATGCTGCCTGTGGTACTAAATTGCTTAGGATGTTTCCCTTCTAATCTGAGTCTAGAGGGCTTTTAAAAAATGTCTTTAATTTTAAGATGGTAATTTGGTGTTTAATCTCATAAATATTATATGTCATATGCATTATGTCATTGTTTTCTTTGGTAATGTATGTGTTCTTAATTTTTTCTAATTGAAAGGCAATTAATTTTGGACAAGTGTATGAAAAATCCAATTTTCAAAGGTAGAGCTAGGAAAGACTTTCTACACTGAAATGTGCTTTGGCCTGTGTTTTTTTCTTTCAAAGATATTACTGACATACAGAAAAATAATAATCCTAAAAATATGCAGGTATGAGCCATGTTCATCCCTAACATGGCCTTGGTAAGTAGGCAGTGGATTTTTAACTTCTGTGCTTGAAGGACCCCCAACAGTTTTCTAGTGGAGGCACAGAATTCTATGCAAGTTGTTTGATTATGCTGAAAGGGGACTTGTTTTCCAAGTTACCCCATGCAAATCATTTCCAAGAGGACTGCAGACCCACTGATTCTTTGGGCCATGGCTTGAAAACCACAGGAAGCATTAGTGTTAATGCAGGGATCAGGGTATTTTTCTGACACTTACTTGGTTTTATTAGATGTTTATAGAGCTTTTTTGAGAATGAATTACGGAAAAAAAAATCAATTTCTATGAAACTTTGGAAAGTTTTCTTGTTGGTCTGATGATCTCTGTAGTTATCCCACTTATAAATAATGTATCCATACCTCTATGCCTTTCTTGATAACAGCAAAGTATTAAGATTATCCCAAAATATTTTAATCCTGATTCAAACAGGACTCAGGAAGGTAAGGAATGTTACCCACATCCATGAAGCTGTAAATGTGATTAAGTATTTTTGGCATTTATTCTTGGAAATAAAGCTAGGTGTGTGCAGGAGTATTTTGGAAACAACGTCTAAAATAGCCATTACTGTAGTCTGAAGAAACTGTCATTTTAGAAACACTAAGAAAACACTTAAGAGAAATTTACATCTTTAATTCCCAAAAAACTACAAGCTGAAGACCAAGTATAGAATCTTTGTTGGGATGATAAACTAATCAGCAGATATTGCTGAGCAGCTACAAGGAGAATGTGCTTTTATTATGTACCAATTACCATCGGTAATAAAGAAACAAACAGACATGCACAATACAGTCATTAAAATACAACTGGTAAGCCTTAGAGGACAGGCAGAAAATAAGGTGGAGTGAACTACTTTAACAGTTCTTGCCTTCTATTTTTTTTGCCTTCTATTGTTTCAGGGTAATTTTATTATCATATTACAGTACTTTTGATAGTGCCAATGGAAATCTCATTTCCATTGTATTTGCTCTTACTTGGAAGACTTTAGAAAGCAGGGTCAAATTTCTGACAACTAAGAAGAAAGGTGGAGCTGAGGCATTCATTGCCTCTGTGGGAGACAAAGTTAGACACCTTTCCTTTATTTCTAAACTGTAGAAATTCATGGAAGTTTTGTGTTGGGCATCTGTTGAAGAGTCATCACAGGAGGAGGAAATTCATGTCTTTCTACTGGATTAAGAGAAAGGCTAATCCAGTAGTCTATAAATCTATAAATCTAATTTTGAAGCTGAAGTGAGACCTCCCTAGTGTGTAGACATTGTGCTAACTCTCTGCACAAGGATAAAATTCATGATCTATCAGCTCTGATGTCTTCAGATCAAAAAAAAGTGCATCATAGCCTATGTTCATGCTTATTTGAATGGTAGATTAAAGCTGAATTGTGTGTGAATATATGACTCAGATCAAGAATTACAAACAACGCAATTTTAGACAATACATTTTTGACGTGAACTAATGCTACCACCTATTTTCATCATTAAAGAGGAAGCATTTTACTTTTTTCATTAATAGATATAATTAATAAAATGACAGAATACAAGTTTTTTGTCTTCCTTACTGGCCAAGAAACATACATAGATTTATATTTATATGATTTACTTAAAGAAAAAAGGGGGGGGGGGGGGGGGGGAAAGAGAGAAAGAAGAAGAAGAAAAAATAGGTATCAGATACAAAAGAAACTATTTACAAAGAAAAGAAGCCCTGCTCAAATTGTGCTTGTGAATAACTCAATGGTTGCAATTTCACATTAGGTCTGGCACTGAAAATATAGCCACAAAATATATTTGCTTACTAAAAGATATATATTTTCCCATTTATTTGTGCATTATGGTAAATTTGCCCCAGCACACAAAGCCATCTCAAAGCCTCTGCACCACTTGAGTCCTACTTAACCCCTGTTTTAGGAATTTAAGTGGAACTGAAGTACTACCTAAGACTTATGTGAAGTCTCCAGGCAGATGTGAATTCAATTTTTAATCCATCTTTCATTAAAGTCACTGGCATTGCCCTATTGCTTTCCACAACAAAATCATTAGGTACATGGTTTTTTGTTGGTTTGTTTTTTGTTTTTTTTTTGAGCTTGGAACAAGAAGTAGACATTTGGAGGAGAAATAAAGGTCATGCTCTAGAATTTGACCTTCAGTCAGGATTTATTCTGTCTTTATACTGTGAATAGAAAGCGCCTTCTAGGGAGGAAAGCTTTCTTGTGAAAAGTTAAACTTGCAGTTCGGTTGTTAAAGAAAACTTGAAAATAGCCAAGAATAGCCTGTTAGTGTTAGTCTCCCA
Organism: Scolopax mira; assembly: GCA_004320125.1. NCBI lineage: Eukaryota > Metazoa > Chordata > Aves > Charadriiformes > Scolopacidae > Scolopax > Scolopax mira. Next base: position 14,563 of record BJBW01007290.1, read on the forward strand.
TTTCAAATACTTTTGCTTCAAATGATGAAGCAACCTCTGCCTCCTATTTTAAAAAGTAATATGAGCATTAGACAAGATCTACATTATTCCATTGTTCTAAAAAGTTTTTCTTTCACTCTTTCATGAGCATGGTTTGAATCAAGAATTAGAGTTCTTAATTTAGATCTGTATTCAAACAGAAGTCAGTCGGGCCACTTAACATGTTTAAAGTTAAATGTATGCTTATATATTTGAGTTGTGCCATAAAAATGGCACTGACTGTAAGTGATACTTTGTCTTCAAAAACAGTTTGCTTACCACTGTTAGCAATAGAAACTCTAGTAACTATAATTGGAGAGGTTTAAGGAAAAACAGCCATTGTATTTGTCAATCTACTTTTTAGTCTGAAAACATTTATTTTACAGTGAGATTACTGTTTCCCTCTAATGACACTTTATACAGTTTATTTAAATCTTTCCATGGACAGAAAGGTGACAAAACAATTTAGAACGTGATCATGAAACAGGAAGTACTGGAAAGAAAATGGGCAGGCAAGTATAATATCCAAGTGACTTTGACTTTCAAACTCATTTGTTAAAAATGAATAGTTTTCAAGTTGTTGCTAATTTTTTTAATGATTGCTATGTCTAAATTATGTCAAGATGCGGAAGAGAAATTTGAAGACACCTAGTGGTTATTTTAAGGAAGGCAATTGAGAAAATAGTTACAAAGCTTGGCTTGAAATACTGTTGATTTAACATTAGCAGCATTAGGCCACACAAGTTCAGATACCTGAAAGCTGGCATTCTCTAGTAGGCAAGTTTGGGTTGAACCCCTGTTCTGAATTGTGTTGTCAGTAGCTGCTGATTTGAACGAAAAATTAGCAAAACAGTCCACACAACTACTGAAACATTACACATTGTATATATGAAAGATTTATAAGCCACAGAGAAAACAGGGAATTATTTGTTGTTTTACTGAAAGTCACTCAGTGCTCTCATGGTAAAGTAATAATTATGCATTCCTTGTGCAAAATAATTATGATGCAGTATACTCGCATTGTAGTATCTCATTATTACTTTTGTGCTTTGTTTTTGCTCATTTTGTCTAAAGATACCAAGTACTTGCTGAATAGTCACATCAGTAGACTCTTACATATGTAAGATGCTTACATGTGTGAGCAAGACAATTATAATCTGGCTATTACTCTTTAAACATCTTCACTGGGTTTTGGGTTTTGTTGAGAAGTATGCTGTTTTGAAGGTGAGCATAATGAAGCAAAGCTGAGTACAATAAATTATTTAATATTCCCAGTGTATGACTAGTAGTAATTAGTGTTAGGTCAGCACGGTTTCATACATACAGCACAGGAAATAAAGCAAGTTTCTTTTCAGGTCTTAGACCTGAAGCTGTCTTCAGGTCTACTTGGGCCCTTCTGCAGGACCTGGCTAAAGCCACATTGCTTCCTTGTGTCTGTGTTTTCCCACCCAGTGAATTTTCTATTTCTGTTGTCTATTCCTAGCAAAAACTTCTTGCTTTAGGGACAGGTCTACTTTCTGTACAGTGTTCTAACAAATCAGGGCAAAAGAGTCTTAATTCTTCTGAAGTTCCTGAGATCTCAGGATGTAATGCAGAATGTAATGCAGAAAAGGTGTGCTCGTATACAAGTGCTTATAGAGGGGATAATCACACATCTTTTTTTTTTTTTTTTTTTTTTTGTCAAATCTTTTACTTTTGTCATCTACTGATGAGGTTACCAGCCAAATTCAGCAGTTGTTATTGTCATGCTCCTTATAGAGAAAAGGCTGGATTTGGCTGATAGAAGTCACTAAAAATGGATACTTCACATTCAACTATTCCTGTTTATGAACTCTAGGATAAATTACAGCTTTCTCAAGCAGAGTCTCATACTGGAGTAAAGGATGCACGCAGCTGACAAGGAATGGATGCTGATGCCTGTAACTCCTTAGTATGCAGTGATTGCTATGCTGGGATGGAGACGTTGCATTAGTTTAACTATCTGTGTAGATCGTATCAGTATCTGCTCCTGTTTATTCCTGCAACGTCTAAATTTACTTCTACAGCAAGGGTCTTGTCCTTACAACCAGCTTTTGATGCTTACTGAAGACTATTAGTTTGATTAGTCACAGATATTTGTTTCTTCCTTTTCAAAATGACATTTTAACCATACATAGCACTTGTTACTAATTTCCAGTAACCTCATTTGTAGTCCAGAATGTGTCTAATACCAGGTATCTGTTGAGCTAATACTGTGCTGAGAAAGTAGTTGTGTTAGTAATAATACTCTTCTTGTCATACATTGTTAATTAGGATTGAGTGTCAACAAGCAAATGCATGCCAAGACTTTGTCTGATAGATTTGAAATAGAAGTAGAATACATCAGTTAATGTGAAATGCTAGTTCTTCTATGCTAGTTCTTCCATCCGTGTGTATAACTGAGTAAATGGAGCTAAATAGTTTCCTTGTTAGAAGAGGCATTCAGTAAAGGTCAGTGAACACTGTTCTTATTCCAGCTGAATTTGAACGGCTTTCCTGTTGCCCAAATAAAAATGCCTAAATGGTTTGAAGTTGAAAACTATGCTTTAAACAGTATTTAAGGATTTGTTATTGTTCTTGTTAACCTACGGAGCTTTTTCAGAATCGCACACTATGTTGGCAAGTTATTGGGCCATCATCTAAGACACATTAAAGGGAACAGGAATATGTTACTCATAATTATGCAGCTCCACATATAGTTCTGTTCAGTGTCAAAGTGCTTCATAAATAGCGCAGGTACCTAACAAGCCATCAGTTCTTATTAAAGAAATGTAATTACTTTCATGTGAAAGATTTTACAGTATCCCACAAGACAAGAAATAACTGCTTATTTTACATAGCAAAAAGGCAAGAAGGTAAAAACTAAATTATCCAGTTTGAGAACTTATATTAGAATTCAGAGTTGTTCTTCCTGATTCTACAGGAATCTATTACTACACCATTCAGGCCAGGGGACAATCATTACACAACATTCCAGAATAAATACAATGGCAGGTTTTAACTGATAAACCAAATTTCTGCTTTTGCTTTGTCCACAGACGGCACCTGATTCTTTCTCTGCCTTCTATCTTGTATCAACACATTCACTTACGTAAATTCAGTGTAAAACAGAGCTAGGTGAAATGACAGTATTTTATATTCTCCTTTCCTCAGGCGAAAGTGAACAGTGAATGAGATTGCTCTACAAAGTGCTGTCACTCAGCAATAGTACAGGTTCACATCTGGGCATTTTCAAACGTGCCTAGACAAAGTACAAGGGTTCCTATGCCTAAACACTTGCTAGTTTAAGAACACCCTCTCCATCTGATTCCAGGTTGTTACTGTTACTTTGAAATCTTACTTTACATTAATGCCAGTCCTCAATGTTTAAAAATCAAGTCAGCACACACAGCCATGAAACTGGGTAAAGTCACAAGCCTTCTTTTAAAACTATCAATTATTCTATATCTACCTTCTTGTGCCTGAGGCTTTAAATGCACACAGCTTGCATTTTGAGGTTCTTTTCTGTAGCCTTATTGCTAAATGCTACATTTTGTTTAGAAAAAGCTAACATTTCCATGTAATTTCTTTTCTTAGAGATTAGAGTAAACCAAAAAGAATCCACATGAAACAAAACATATATGATGATGGAGTTATTAGCACTGATTTTAAAGGTTGTGCTGTGTTTACTTAAAAGTTTTTGGATTTTAAGTTTTTTAGTTTTCTTAAGGATACTTTTGGTCATTTTCATCACAAATTTTTATTCTGTTTTCTCATTCAGTTAATAAATGAAAGTTCCAATTGTTATAGAATGCTAACTTCTTATTTTGACTCTCATTGAAACAGCTTTTGCAAATGTGATATTGCAAATGAGAAAATGCAAATTATATTATGCATTTTGGTAATACATGGTCACAGCACCCACATTTAATATTTATGCTGTTCAAGTACAATAAAGTAATCTTGTTAAATTCAAAGTTCTAATAATATATTAAATGTTCTTTATGCTTCTCTGAAGGAAACATTTGGATGAGATAGCTCCACAGAAAACCCCAAACCCCATTGCTGCTGTAATAAAGAAGGATCATTGGTAGTCTTTATTAATATACGTAAAAACCAGAACTTACTTCCTTTCAAAATAAGTAGCTAAGCAATGAACCCAAACTCCTTCAGAATAACAATGGAATTTCATTTTGTTCTCTGGCACCGTGTTTCCAGTAATCGGACTAGCTTTCGATTGCTGGGAAATTTATAATAGATGTTGATTGAGGTATATTATTGCTACAGCCAGCACTTTTCCCGCAGCTTCATGGAAAATATAAAAACATGGAATGAAATTCTAGCTCTGTGGAACTCAAGAGGCAAAATTCCCACTGCCTTAATTGTGCCTAACTTTTCATTCAGTGGTTTTGGACTCTCATTGTCAGAAAAGTCACAAATGTGACCATTCACCCTTGAAGATCACTGGGGCTATAAAGGATGTTAACCATGTATGTAGATTTTTGCATGATGAGGACCACAGTACACTGACAGAAGCCAAAATAAAGAACAGTCTATCGTTCGTTTATTTGGAGTTGCACTGATGTGAATAAGAGAAGAATTTGGTTTTACAGTGCTACATTGAACGATATTTACCTCAGGCAAATATATTTTATTTGAGGGGAAAAAACTTACCAGGTAGCTCACACTAAAGCTCTAGTGGGAGGTGTCCCTGCTCATGGCAAGGGGGTTGGAACTAGATAATCTTTAAGGTCCCTTCTGACCTCAACCATTCTATGATTCTATGAAGTGGAATGAGTACAGTAACATAATTACTTTCTTTTGCCCAGGTGCTCCCTTTACGCTCACTCTATTTCCTACATCAATTCAATCTTTCATAGCATGTGTCCTGCAGTTGAGGTCTCCAAATGATACGTGATTACAAAATCTGAAAAACTCTTTCAAACTTTCCTAACAGAAGGCAAATAACATGGATTGCTTGCTAATAAAAATAATAATGATGGACTTTAGATTATAATCTATTATTTTACTTTGAATTAATGGTTAATTACACTTGCAGTATTGGCTAAAAAAGGCCATGTACATTGCTTTTAGCATTTAACATATCCTGATGCATGTAACCGATCAGCGGCTGACTAACCTGACTAATTTCCATGGTTTCATTCAGCTTCACTCTCGAAATTCCTGTGGTCTGCTGAGCAAATAAAAAAGATCCCAAATTTAAAACATGACCACCATGAAAGGTTTCCAAAAGATCAGAATTTTTAATAGGATTTTTGCTGTTCATAGGGCTATACATTATGTAATTCAGAAAAAAAACCCCAACATTTCTTCTGAGAGTAGTTCATGTGCCGTGAGGAATCCTCAACTCTGAGTAAAGGAAATAAAAAGCCCTGTGTTTTAAAAAAAGCAAACAAAAAAAAGCAACCTAATAGATTTTGGAGAAGAAAATATTATAGTGATAAGTAAAAGTATACTCATGTTATTGAGGATATGTGTGCTTACGGATCATTCAATTATTAAGGTTGGTGTTCTAGCACTGAGTTAATTTGAAAAACACAGTTAAATATTAGAGATGTGTAGCATTTTTAAATTAACGGTAAACTTTTCAAAAATGTAACCAGGGGTATTCAGTATTTTGGGTTTAATTAGACAAGTTTCATCTGCACAGAAAGAAAATAGGCGAGATGCGTGAAAACAGTTTGTCTTTTAATTATTTTGCATAGGCTTGATTCTTTCTGACAGTTTTTAAGCAAAGCCTTTGTGTTTTGAGTCAAAACAGCATTTTTCATTAACCCTGAGAGCACAGGAGCAGTTAACTTAGAAACAGTGTATATGTGACATAAAAATAGGAGGGACTGCAGGTGATTTAACAGAGAGAATTAAAGTTCAAAACTATCTTTTTAAAAATTAGAAATGGTCTAGAAAAAAAAAACAAAACAGAATTAAACCAGGGAGTTTTGTCTTTATATGCATATATATACATCTTATAGTGAAATTCAAATCTTAGGAATGGGAAGGACCAGATCTTTTCAAATTACAGTATAAATTTCTGATCTTCTATATTCTGAAAGGCACAGGGTATGCAGTCTTCCTCTGCCCTATTTGGGGATTTCCTTTAGGCAGAAAAAGCTTCCTTTTTATGGGGCATAAAACATTACTGCTTAATCTAGACTAAGTGCTGCATAAAATTGAAGAATATTGATACAGAGGAGCACTAAAGATGCATTCACATCCACTGTATGAAAAGGTTTAAAGTTATCCTCTTTGTGGTGTCCTCTTCAAATATGTATGATTTCCTGAGGATTTTTAACTTACATCATCCACTGTATTTTTATTTTACAGAGAAATGGTTAATGCATGGTTTGCTGAGAGAATTCACACCATCCCAGTCTGCAAGGAGGGAACCAAGTCTCACAGTGAATCCTGTGCTTGTCACCAGCCTGCCTGTGCTGAGACCACCAACTCTGGGACACCAGTGAGGAAAATCTCTGCTTCTGAATTTGACAGACCCTTAAGGCCTATTTTTGTCAAGGACTCTGTAGGAGCAGTGAGCTTCCTCTCTGGCTCTGAAAAGAAGGAACAGATGCCTCTGCAATCTCCAAGGATTGAGACCAGTGCAGGGGATCAGTGCTCAAGACTATTAGAACTTGTGAAAGATATTTCTAGTCACTTAGATGTCACGGCGCTTTGCCATAAAATTTTCCTACATATCCATGAGCTCATAGCAGCTGATCGCTATTCCCTGTTCTTGGTCTGTGAGGATAGCTCTAATGAGAAGTTTCTTGTAAGCAGGCTCTTTGATGTGGCAGAAGGCTCCACCTTGGAGGAAGCTTCCAACAACTGCATTCGTCTGGAGTGGAACAAGGGCATTGTGGGTCACGTAGCAGCTATAGGCCAGCCTCTGAACATCAAGAATGCATATGAGGTAAACCAAGAAAACT
>BJBW01007291.1:0-36112 GCA_004320125.1 Scolopax mira
TATTGCTTTTGGAAAAAAGCAAAGAAAAACATTATTTTTTAAACAAAGGCTTTGCTTTGACTGCAGCTTTATACTCTCTCTTTTATTCAGCTTTCATTTTTGTAGCCTAGTATAACTATAATTTTCAAAAGGAAAGTTATTTTAAGGTAAAATTTAGATTGAATCAAGTGAGATATTTAACATCATTAATTATTTTCTTTATTACTTTTTTCCCCACTGTGGAAACTTTCTCCAAACTGAAGCTTTTCTTTAAGCAGTTTCATGAATCTCAGAGTCTGTATTTATTCTCCAAAACTCTTGAAGATACATTCACTTTGTGGATGATTTTTTCCCTCTTCAAGTATCCCCCCATAATGGAAATGAAACAATCTGTACGCCTTGAAGGTTTTCTCATGAGGTTTTCACTTGAGGAATGTTGAGGAAAGCAAAAGCCCCAAACCCTTGTGGGAGGTCCAGGCTGAAGGGTGCTTCTCCTGCATGTGCTGAAACCTCAGCTTCTCCCTGATGTCTCAGCTGCATCGCCCAAATTGCAGCTGCTGCAACCCCACTGGCATGGTCAGACCTTCCTGGGGAAGGCAAGCAGCTGCCATGTTTAAAGTCTTCCCCCTTCTATCCCTCAGAACACTAATTCAAGGAAATCGAATTACTGCTATTTCTTTTCTCCTCTTTGGTTTTCTTCCTTCCTCCTTTTGCTCTTTGTGTTTTCTTTCCCTGCTTCCTTCCATGCATGAACTAATTGACGTCTGATCTATTCAGAGGTTTGGCCCTAAAAAGTAACCTTCAGTTAACTGCTCACATAACTTGCCTGTCACTTTTGATAACAGTCAGGGCATCATTTTTGCAAGTGTTCAACAGTAAAATTACTGCTTTGCTCTTGTCAAGCAAATGAGCCCTGAGGCTTGTGTGAGAACCATTAATGATGGTGCCACGGTGGGATTGGTGCACTGGGCAGCCTGCAGAAGCACCGCTTCTTGATTCGCTGTGCCCCTGTCGAGCAGTTTAAGTTTAATTAACCTGCATTAATGCTTGCTGGGATAGCATTTTCCGTGCCTCCTTTTTCAGGGGGTCAAGTGGAGCTGGAGACAGCTGCTGGTGTCTCAGGTGCCCTGTGTACATGGCTGGGATCCTGGAAATGTTTATGTCTGTGGTGTGGAAATAAACTCTGCTTATTATGCTCATAAAAACTGGTGGCTGTAGCCTTGGGCTTTGACAGACTTGCTGAGCTGCTGCAGAGAATTATTGACAGAACATAAAAATGCTACAGCGCGTGGTGCTGTGGTACATGACTGGTCTGTGATGTGCATTCGTAGGGACAGGGGGCTGCAGACTTCTGGAGGGCTCCACAGAGGGGAGCCTGTGTGGAGTGTTTCAGTTCTCCAGAAGTTATGTTTTCCATGTACATCTATGCAGTACACTAATTAAGTTTACTTTTTACTGCAAAGAACTCTGAGAATGGGATTTGTTTTGCTGAGTCTGCAGCCAGCTGTTGTCAGAAGTATGAGTATCCACCACAAGAATAGTAGTACCTAAAGTCAAAAAATTGCTGTTTTACTGATTAATTAAAGGCAGAGGCATGAGACAGCTCCAAATCTGGCACCGAAGACCAAGAGGGTTATGACTTCTTGAAGGCAATTGGCAATATATAAAAGTGGAGCTCCCCCGCCGTGGGTATTGTGAGTACTTCACTAGGGCTCTGTGGCTTTGACACGACCCTTTTGGAGACAAGAGCTGGATCCTAGAAGCCCTATAGGCAGGCAAGGAATTTGTTTGTGTATCACTGGATGATAGGTTTACCATTTGACTGCCCTAGAAGGAAAACAAATCCAAACCCCAGAAAGTCAGGCAGACTGCATGTAAAGTTCAAGTGGGCCATGGGTTTTGCAAGGTGTTCACCAGACTTTGAGCAATTGCATCGAAATCTCTGATTTGCCTTTGATAGCTCAGTGATTGGTGTTTGTCTCACTAGATGAGAAGATATCGCTGCATCTTCTTGCTCCACTATGAAGTAGGACAGAAAGGTGCTGCTTCTTGTCTGATTGAGCCTCGTGGCCCTGCTGTTGCCCATGTGGTGACTGGGCAGGGTATAATTGCTTTTAGAGGGGACAAGTTTGAGGTGGTGCTTTCTAAGCAAATGTAGGATAATCCCAGAAGGGGAAAGGAGTGTGTGGTCAGATAAAGTTCCTTTGGCTTTGGCTGCATTGTTGGAAGGGCCTTGGGAGATGATGCAGAAGAAGAGGAGGTGGATCTGTGCCTCTCACTGGTTGGCACTTATGTTTTCAAACACATGGGATTCAAATGAGGAGAAAACTCAGTCTGGACACATTGGCATCAGATCTGTTGGAACTGAAAAAGAGGGAAGATTTATTACCTGAATTGTGTTCTCTCTCAAGGCTTTTGGAGACAGTAACAGTTCTACCCTAAGTAATGTATGAGGGGCCTGAGTCTCTTGGGACAGGAGCTAATACACCAGATCCACCTTTTTAGAAGACTCAGAGCAGGTCAGTTTGTGTCCTGGGGTGTCTGCACCTTAAGATACACAGTCCCTATGCTGTGTGGTAGCAGGAGCAGCAAGGCATCAACAATGTGATAGGAGTGAAGTCAAGGCAAACCAGTATAGCTTCCTATTTCTGGCAAACCTCTGGGCTGCCTCATAGGCACCATCACTGATACCCCCTTCCTCATGTACCATCTGCATGTGCCTACTTGGCAAGGACTAGGGAGGAGAACAGACTTATCTGCAGAAGAATTTGCTTGTCCTTGTTTCAACATTGCAGTGCATGGCCATAGTGCATGAACCCCTACTTCAATGCTGTGAAGATTAATAGGGCAGAACAACAAGAAGATGGTTAACAGCAACAGCAGGGGCTGGGATGGCCAGGAGAATTTCTTCAGTGTTGTAGCATCAGCAAGTTTACCTTGAGTTTACCTTTCAGAAACCGTTTGCAGAGAGAAGTGTAGGATGGCTGTCTTATCCATTGTGTTACTTTGCCACAAGCTTCCTGCATTTTCCTTCCAGGCTGGAGAGCTTGGTCACCAAAGACTTGCTTTTTTGGACAGTGCTTGCTTGTGTCTTTTTTTGGCTTGATGAGCAAATGAAATGAATTTCTAGTGAAGTGGTGATTAGCACATATTTACATAGGTTAATTGCATGGGGTAATGAAAGATCAATTTGATTTTCAATGGGGCTACTGATAGAGGCATCTTCCTGACACTTTTCCTTGACATTGAATTATATTTTTCAGGTCTCAGCAGGCTGTAGCTAAGGATTTAGCAAGGTCTCTGGGTCATGTCAAACTTTGCTTTTGCCATTTTGGGCGTTGGATTGAGGTGTGTGATGCACATTGAGTGCATTTGTTGAGTTTGTCATTGTAGTCCAGTGTGGAGATTTCTAAGGAGGGAAGTCACCATCATTCACACATATCACCACGATTCTTGGGTCCCTGGTGAATCACTGTTGTGAATTTTCATCAACAAAGATGAAGAATAGGTGGGTTTAGGGCATCTGAGTAGTTACAGCCTGTTTGTAATAGCCATAATTTCATTATTGCTAGCAAATAACCCATGGTCATCCTATTGCCTGAGCTAAGTATGAATGGTTGCAATTTATCCAGCTTTTCCTGGGCTAAGCACCATGTTACTCTTGGTAAACCATTACTGCTGCCCGAGCAAACTGGCTTAGAGCTGGTTCTGTCATGTCTACATTAGTCTGCCATCTGCCACCTACACCAAACCTCCCCTTGGCTGCAGTCCAGGGCTCTTGTGGGCTTTGCAGTTGCTCAAGCACCCCAGTGGCTGTAGGATGGGAGTTTAAATAAAACAGAGCATTGATGTGGAGATGAAATTAATTAATGTCCCTGCTATTAAATTACTGTCTCTAAGGGAAGGCTTTTATTTTGCCTCTAAGATGACAGTGTTTCATTAGAAAAAAAAAGAAAATTTGGAGAGCTCAAGCTTTGAAACAATTTATCAGGTTTATTTATGATAAGTATCAGTTGCAACATTTTTCTTGTGATCTTAGTATAGCATTGAGTTTTGGCCCTCTACTTTTTGATCAGAGAATTGCTATGAAACTCTTAGGTTTCAACGGAGTCCTATCCATTTTTTAAGGATCATTCCCTGACTGCTTCCATAAATCAGCAGCTGAAGACCTCAGTGGGATGGCCATTCTTTTATCAATTAATTTATTTCCCAAAATGTATGGGCAAAGCTACACCTACCTTTCAGAGTATATATCAGCTGTGGGTTGGTGATGAGCAACTCTAGTGGCAGATAAACTGCTGTATGCGAGGACGAAAGGACCCTTTCCTGTGTTCTAGCCTTGCCCTGATTCAGATGAGAAGAAAATTGCTTTGATTTTGTGTCACTGGAAGTTTGCATATTCCTTATTTATGGATGTACTGAGAAGCAGTGCAAGTAAATGAGCAGTTCAGTAGTTCATAGAAAAAAAACTCTGAAATATGACTTGGAACCCTAAGGGAGAGCTGCAGCCATTTGCACCTGGAGAGCAAGGGGTCCACAGTTTTTGCTGTGTGCATACTCACCACTGACCATCTTTCTGACACTGGCAAACAGCTTCAGCTGGGCACTACTGAGCGAAATTGAACAACAGCCTTTTGTAGGAGTGGAAAAGTCAAGGTAGAGGTGCTATGGTCAGGAAGTTTGTACAGCATCTGCCCATATGACTCCTAACTACAGCCAGACCTGTAATTTTTCTCACTGTCAGAAGCATTAAATTAAATTAAAATAAATAAATAACCTCCTCTACCCCCACAGTAGACACCTCTACTTTTATTATATGAACTAGGAGAAAAAATTTACCTGGAGGGTACACATAATTTATTTAGAAAAATAGGAATGGTGAATATCTGCAGATGATGAAAAAATTCCCCAGTCCTTGGGGTTATTTGATCTGCTAATTATCCATACTTCAGAACCAATTATTCACACTTTTCTGTTTTCCTCCAAGAAATCTATTTGTCAGACATTTATATATATATATTTTTATAGGTTTCTGTGAGATCAGCAGGAACAAAAGAGAAGAAAAATTCAAGTTGTAAACTACTAATAAAATGCAAACACACAGCAGTTGTCTTTGTGCGATGTTTGCCAGTAAGCAGACAGAGATTTCTGCTAAGTTGGTATCTTGAATCACTGAAAAAAAAAATTGCAAATTTGCCTTTGCCCAACTAAAAAACCAAGGGCAAACTGCAGCTTCATTTGGAAGCATGTTTGGCACACACAGCAGTGGTGACTCATGTATACTAGCAGCAGCAGGGTTTTGGATCTTCTGCACCTTGTTACTATAATGCCAAGTTATTCATCAGCACAAACACCATCCCGCACACTCTCCTCCAGACAAAAAGCCAAACTAAGGAGGCCTTGGGAGCTTTAATTTACATCGAGCTCAATCCAAAGCTTGCTGGTAAGATTACCTTTGACTGAAATGGGCTGAAGAACTACGTAATACGTCCCAGTGCAGGCAAGAATTAGATCTCAATCTATGTATCATATTTTACACCCTGAATATTTTGCAGCCTCATGGAGAAGGTCACCTTCATGATGCAAAACTGCTGGTGAAAGAAGACTCTGCTACTTTCTGAGAGTGAGCTCATAGTCATGGAAGGGGTTTGCAAGGATCAGTGTTTGGTGGCTAAGAGAAGAGGGACTTCATATACGTCCCAGTTTCTTTCTTTGCTATGTTGTTGGGCAGATTTCTTTGTGTCATTGAGGAATTCCTGTAGAGATGCTTTCTTTGTCATTGCAATACGCTTACCTTAATTGTACCTTGACTCTGTCTCATGGATGTGACTGCTCTCAGTTTTCTGCTGGTTACCTCCAGCCATGGCATGGTTGGAGCTATACTTGTGCATCAAAATGAAGGAAAACTCCCTGATATCCTCCAGAAAGGAGCATGATTTTGGCTCTGATGTCATCAGTTCATGCTGGAGATGGTAGCTGAAGTAAATGGTCAGATATGCAAGGGAAGGCTGAGAGAGTTTGATGTTTGAGGCACCTTCTCATTCTCCTGTGGGTTTGTCCCTCCACCTGCACATCTCTGTTCCTCCTCCACTGTTCCTTCTGCAGGAACAAGAATTCACCACAAAATGGGCAAATTTAGCTTATTTATCCCCATTCAGTGAGGGCGTAGAGAAGATGTCTCTCATCTTGCCTTGATTGTGGTTGTGTTGTAGGGAATGTGTTAAAAATGCAGCAGCTACTATTTATTCCTGAATAACATGGGGATCTTCTATCCGGACAAATATTTCTAAAAATTCATGGCCTCTGTGACAGCTACAGACCTAAGAAGGACTGAAACAGTATCCATAGAGCTAGAATTGACCTTCACCAGACCAGGTTTCACTCTCTGAGCTAGAGAACAGTTTGTTAAAATGGGATTTCTATTGCTTTTCTCTATACACTGGCAAATATCTCTTGCCTGCTTGGGTCTATATTTTCTAAGTGCTGCATTTAAACTCTGAACTCAGGAGGCAGATGAGCACAGGAGTCTAGTGATATTTACAAAAAGTACTTCATATCCCATAGCTGGCAAGAGGAGACTAATAGAGCTTTAGTCTGCTCTGCATAGAAAGTTGGGTGACATTTTCAGCATCCATCTCTGCAAATCTCTTTTATGTCACGTCAGCTACAGGACAGATCAGTTGGACATGATTTTCAGGAGCATCAAGTGAGAAGAAGAGAGACGTGTGTTGAGGGATGGGGACACACCTACATATAAAGTATCATGCTGAAAATCTGAAGATAGTGTCTTCAGATTACATAAATTTCTCCTTTTCTTCTTTTTAATATAATTTATCCGAAGTAGTTCCTCTTCCAGGAACAGATCTATATGATGGGGGCATGTGTGCATTTCAATGAGGTAGGTTTATCATCCCCCAAGGTAGCAAATCTGTCACAGCTCCAATGGCAGGCTGTCAAGCCACCGAGCAGTTATTCTTGTCAACCACATTTGAGATGGGTTGAATCCAGTGAAAAAATTGTGTGCCCCAGACATAAGCTGCATCCAGGAAGAGGGGAACCAGCCTGGGAAGGGTCAGGTATTTGAACAACAAAGTCAGGGAAGCGCACAACTGAGTTATCTTGTGTTGCAAATGTGACTTTCCATATGTCAGCAGTCTGAGTGTGAGTCCACTGAGGTCTCGTTATTTCAGGAACAGGATAGACAGCTGAAACATATCAGAGTCTCCTTGGGTTTCTCAAGTCTATTTGCAGTTTGTGCAGGGTGGAATTAGGGAGACAAAAGAAGTGTTCTGACTCTGGATGATGATATTGTGGTGTTTGTTTTAATGTAGGTCAGAAAGTCACATTAGAACTATGGCAGGGAACAGCACTTTGCACGAGGTCATGATGTAGACCAGCGAACAACTGACCCAAACCTCTTTGTCTCCTTTCACACCAGCTGGCCAGGGCATGTCAACCCAGCTGCAACTCTGCTCACACCCTCATAAAACAGTGGCTAAACTCCACCACCAGTATAAATTGACCTTTCTATAAACCTGCTGTGCTCCTTTATATCAGTTGAGCCTCTGGCCCAATCATTTTTAAATGCCACTGTTTGCCAACCTCACGTTGCTCCTGCAAACCAACTGAGTGTGTTAAGAGAGAATAATTAGGGAGAACACTGTAATTAATACTGCTGATAATAACCTAGAGGTGTAATTTAGCTGCCTGGCTTACACTGAATTCCCTGGGCTGGAGGAGGAGTGGAAGAAGAAAAGGCACCTGCTGAAGTCTTTCATGGCAGCTTAGCTCTCTGCAGGAGGCAGTCACACACTAAGCAAACAGAAGACCCTGAGGTCTCTCCTGAGCTGCTAATGATCCCCTTGCAGCCAGTGATGGCATGTCAGTATTGATTATTTTCCTATTATATACTCCTTCCTCTAGTCCCTTTTTGCTATGATCTGTTGGGTAAACACAGGAAACAAGTAAACGCAGCTGAGGTTTGTGGTTATGAAGTGTTTGGAGGAGGAGGAGGAGGGGGGGGAGCACTGATTCAGTGGGCAGTTAGTTCTTGTGGCTACAGCTAAAAGAAAGTCCAAAGGGACCTGGTGGTATAAAGATAAAAAACATCCTTCAGATCTATGTGGGTTTTTTGACACTGACATTTTAAGAAACATTTTTTAACACTTACTGCTGTCTTGAGCACAGCTGCTGTTGGCAATTTATGTGTAAGTCCACGGTAAGGGCTGTTGTGTTGGTTTGTTTGGTTTTTTTTGTAATGTAGTCACTCCAAACATTTAATGACCTTCCTTTTCTGAGGAAGATCCTTGGAAGGTCACTTAGGTTCCTTACATCTCCTGTGGTGTTCTTCTGGCTGTGGCAGGGTTGAATGTGGAAGAGATTACTCTCGTTTTCCACATTCTGGTTGCTACTGGCTTCAGGTATGGAAGTCCCACATCACTGGACAGCCCCTGATTGGTGGCCAGCTGTTCTCCATAGCATATTCTCAAAGTGTTTCCCATCACTCAGTCCAGAGCCAGCATTCATTTTGTGCAGTGCATAGTCCTTCTGTTCCCTACAGCTTTTCCCCCAGGTAATGTGGTCGTTTATACCATCCTGTATCTCAGGTTTTTGTTAATGTGAACTGCTATTGAAAATCCACTGGATTGTGTTTTCCTACTAATAATTCTCTCAGAAGCTTGGGGGAACTGGTGTGTTTCTGCTCAAGTAAATGAAACTAGGTGTGTCAATGTAAGGTCACTCTTTTTGGGGGGTTTTTGTTTTGTTTTTTTTGCATGTGGCATTTAGACTGTCATTTCCTAAACCTTATTCCTTGCATGATAAGTGAATATGTTTTATTCAGGACATTGGAGTGCACTCAGGAGATGGGAGACATGAGCAGTTCTAGTGGACTTCTCTGTGACCTTGAACAAGTGTTTTCTTCCCCTGGATCTACTCCTTCCCAGAGATTTTAAAGCCAAATAATTGTCACTGTTGTCTATTGTCAGCTCTTAGTCTTTGGACTCCTCCTTCCTTGTGTCATGACAGTAGTACATCTTACACTGTAGCAGTGTAGAAGTCGGACATTTAGTCTATATTAATTGTCTAATCTCCAAAGAATGATTTAGTTGATCCCAAAATAGCTTTCTAAAGAAGGTATGGTGAATCATTCTCCTGACTTGCCCTTTCTCTGTTCACTGACTATAGCAGAAGCCCAGACGGCAATGAGAACAGAGAGCTAATTTTTAAGAGATGTACATTTAAGTAAGAGGGAGTCCACCCATAAAGTCACAAAATGCAGAGGTGAGAGGTTTTTTTTCCCGTAAAACCCCTTTCTTTTCTCTTTATTCTGGATTGTGGTTTTGGGATTTTTTTTTTTGTCTTTGTGAGATATGTGTCTTCGTTCAGCAGCAAATAGTAGAGCTGTGCAGCTTTCCTGGTGCAAAGATATTGGGTTCTGTAAGTCAACATGACAGAGAAAAAGTATAGAGGAAGTTTGTGAAAGGAGTAAAGCAAAAAAAAAAAAAAGAAAATGAGAAAATGAACCTGATATAGTTGTGTTAAAAAGTGCTATCAATATTTAGCAGGGAAATAAGACAATAATCATGGGGTCCTGCTAGGATAAGTAATCTCATTTCTGCCTGATTAATGCTGATTTTTTGTGAGGAGAAGGTGGCTCAGTCTTGATTTGTCAGTAAGTGTATTATACTAACTCTTGTTCTCTTCTATGATGGTTAGAAATGGTTGAGAGATTTGGTTTTCCTTTATCTATCTTTATTTTTTTTTCTTGTTTTCCCTTCCTCTTCTGGCTGTCAGGGTGAATTTGTATCTTCTGGCATTGTTGGGGAGGTGGGAAAGATGTCAAAAAGAGGATGTAAGATGCATTTTAAAGTGAGCTGTTAGGAATTGTTTTGACATTTCTGACGAAGGGAAAGGTTACTGCACACAGCTTCTCAGCTCCTATCTTCTTATGCCTTTTCTTGTCAACCACAACTGGAACCAGAGGAATTTCTCATCATGACTGCCTTGTCCTGTGCATGTAGTTAATCAGGCAGGTAGATTTGACTCAGTATACAGGCACATTCTGCAGGATGCGTCTAGCACTGGGGTACATCTGTTCTTACCAGTGTCCACTGGGCTTCAGGTGAGCAGGATGGCCATTTCAGAGGTAGCCCTGGTTTCTCTCCCCACCATCGCCTCCCTTCTTGTTTGCAGGAGTGAGAAATGCCTACTCATTCACACTCGTGCCCTGCAAGAAGACCTTGATCCTTGAGTGAACTTTATTGACTGAGTTGCTCCAGAAATTTAAGATTACAGATTTGGAGCCATCCACACAATCTAGTGAACCAATAACAGTGATGCCACGTTTGGCACACAGGGACTTTTGGCCTTGCTCACTCTTTGGTCACCTGCTCGGGGAGAAGGAAGGAGAAATTTAGAGACAATTTTTAAAGACAGACCGCAAATAGGCATGCAAGAACAGAAGGGAGGTGTGTTCAGGAAAGAGCTTTACTGGTAAAAAGATACGGCTTTTCAGTGAAGAAATCTTTTGCTGTTGATGCTTTAAATTGCAAATGAGCTGAGCTTAAGACAAGGGAAATCAACACACATAAGCATGTGTATTAGGTAATAGGTGCTTACATCATGTTTGATTCCAGGATAACTCAGGAACAGGAAAAAATAAAAGAATTTTTGCAAGTTCAGTTCATTATGGAGAACAATAACTACTTCTAAATAGCCTTTCATTTCTTCTCAAATCTTATTATAGGACTGGCTTAATAGCTTCAGTTTCCTGGTTTGTAATATGAGTCAAGCACTTTCAATATTATGGTAACAAAACGTAAACTTGATTGTTTTTCCAAAAGCAACTGAAAACATAAACTTATTTGAGGTAACTCTCAAATGTTTTCTCCATAGCTGAGCATTTACATTTTCTCATGCAGGCGTAGGAAACAAGTTTCATTAATTCTTTTCCTTCTAGCCAATGTTTACTGGTTTCGTGTGGGTGGGAAGAGGGCAGATCTCATTAGAGATTTTGCCTTTTCTGATTTGCAGCTCTTGGTTTTGCTTCTCGTCTTTCTGGACTAAAACCAAAGGCAACATTTCTAGAGGCCCTGAGAAGCCTTCAGTGTCGGAGCTTTTCTTGGCAGGCAGAAGAACGCAATTGCAAAGCAGAAAAGGATTGCCTTATTTAGCCAGTGGTTGTTGCTCTCCAAGTTGATGAAACAATTAGCTGGAGATGATGCCCTGGTGCTGTTCTGCTCTTTTAATAGCACCACAATGCTCCCTTGCCAGGACAAGCCTCTTTGTCCTGGCTTTAATAAAGCAGGTGAAACCATACACGACTTTCCTCACATTGGACTCTCTGAGCCTCGTAGAGGGCAGATTGAGCTGGCAAAGAGCTATGTATTCTTCCTGAAGGAGGAAACCGATCGACCAACAAAAATACTCTCTGCCTATTAAAGCAATTAATAAAAATTGGAGCAAATTCCCTCTAAAAATGTCTCTAGCAGACAGAAAAGAGATAATGTGGCAGGCACTGGCCTTATTCCCCCGTGCTGGTACAAGCTGTGTAGTATGTTGATTAGTGAGCATAGGGGTAAGAACTGCTCTGATCTGTACAAAAGCAACAGTTTTCCATACCCCTGATAGCCACTATTAAGCCATACGCAGAGGGTGATGAAAAGCTTCTCTGCAAAAGTGGTGTTGCCACAGATCAGACCAATTTGAGCAGCTGTTGGGTTAGAGCACCATCCTTTATTTATTTCCTAGTGACTACTTTCCGCTACTTCTTCTGGAAGTAAATAGTGTTGTTTGCCAGGCTGCAAGCTGAGCTTGATGCTAAATCTGCTGGAAACACTGAGCAGTAGATGCTTCTTTACCTTCCATGTGTTTGCATATGGATTGGTTCTTGCTAGAGTTTCTAATAAACATTTTGATGGCCCTGTTTCATCAGCCACATAGGAAGGCTATCATAAAAAGAAAATATAAAAAGCCAGAGAAAAGAGGACAGAGGATTAAAATTAACAGTGATCTCAATTCCCTGAGTTTCAGTTAAACAACCTCATTAATCCTGCCTCGGTGCATGTACTATGTCTGTGCTCCCTTCTCTGACAGGTCCCCAAATCACATTCACTGCCATTCATTATATGCAATGGAATAAAACATTTATTCAAAGTCATGTTTTATTCCTGGGAAAATATCTCTTTCTTCAAGCTCCAGGCATCTTTTTAACTATTATCACTTCTCGTTGTGGCCCTAGGCTCCCTGCCCAGAAGCTGAGTCCTGCTGATCTTGATGGTTTCATGCCACCATGCAGTGTGGCCCTATTGGGACAGACATGGGCTTCACAGAGTCTTGTGCTTGCAGATAACACAGCCTGGTATCCAAAATGTAACAGTTCTGGAGCTTTCTTGGTGCTTCTTGTCATCCCTCTCGGTGTCATTGTGACAGGGACCTTGGCAGTCAGTGTAAAGAGGGGTTCAGTATGTTTTGCTGAAGTCCATAGAATATTCTTTTTTAATTTAGCGAGCTTTTGGTCAGCACTTGAATTTTAATTTAGGAATAGCAAAAATGAAAACGAAGCACCCCTTTTCTGAAATGCCCACTGTCCTTCTGTGGTCAGAGCACCCTGGGACTGACCCTTGTTTCCGAGCGAGTACACCATGGACCAAAGGTGCATATGATTCTTTAATGGTCAGGAGGACGCAGGATGTTCTGACTCCAGCTCTTCCCTGCTTGCTCGGCCAAACTGCATTTTAACTCTTGTTAACTTAACTCAGCCATTTGAGTGTGCAGGCTATGAAAATGAGCATCCTCTGACTTAGAGGCTGTTGGTTGGGCACTGTGGGGCACAAGCCCCATGCAGATAAAACAATGGGACTTGTCTTCTACAGCTCTTTACCCCCACAAGCCATCTAAATCCTGAACTCACTTGAAGATGAAACTGAGAGCACTGGAAGTGGAGGGGAGTGCAAACACACCATGTAAATTCAAGTTTTGGATTTAACAGCCAGTCCCCAGCCCACTTCTGTTACTGACATATGCAATAGATCAGCTCAGCAAAGGTGCAGACCAAGGAAGATACACTGGAGCTCGGTGACAGCTTTGCTTCTCAGAGCTTACAAATCGCCCAGGGAGCCTTGTTACCTGCCTGTAGGTGCCACTCAGGGCTCTGCAGGTGCCTCTTGCCCTACCTGGCTAGCACAAGGGAGATCCACTTCACACCTCAGCTTGATCATCAAGAATAGCATTTCATTCCTGTCTCAATGGCCGTATGTCAAGGGAACATCATGAAGGCATGGCTGTAACACAGCTATTTAAAAACATGATATTCCACAAGCAGCAGGTCCAGCATAGCCTAGATTTGTGTTTTCCCTTTTATATCTAGGACCCAGCCTCCAGTAGCCCAGCTGTCCCCTTCTTGCTTCATATCCTCTCTGATGTGTCCACCACACAGGAGAAAGAACATGTTGTGACCAAGTCACAGCTGCCCACGGTGCCCAACCAACAGCCTGCTCTCAAAATAAGCAAGAGCAGAGATTGGATCTGACTCTTCACAGAAACTGTGAGAATGTTATAAGCAATGAGATTCTGAGCCCTACAACAAATTTGGCTGAAAATGACCAGTGCATTTAGGATTTATAAGTAGGGACAGTATGTATGTTCTCTTAAGCCTTGTTTCCCAAGGAATCTAGGCTAAAATATTAGACCTCTTAAGACAGTTATGCCCAAGTACACACAGTGCTTTAAATCAGGAAGCATGAAAGCAAATTAAGGTTTTAAATCACCGTAGGTCAATTATCAAGTGGCTACTGCAACCTGTTATCTTTGCTGAATTACTGTGCAGGCATGAACATCTAAATCAGTACTGTTTAACCCAGAGCTCTCAAAATGGGACTTCTTCAGTGCTACCGAATCTCACCACTCTGCAATCATCTTGTTTTCAAATTGCTGTAGGAACAATAAAAGAAAAAGGTCTCCTTGAGAAAGGTTTAAGTGTTCTTGTAGCTTTTAACCATCCTCAGTCACCCAAATTGACTCAGCTTTCTTTTAAGTATTCTGTAAGTTGCTTTAATTATTAGGATACTCCGTGTATTTTAGCTCTCCCAGCATTTGTAATTCAGAATATCTTCAAAATATCTTTGCCACCTTTCAACCCACCTGCTTTTGTAACAGGAATTATTTCTTCCTTTCTTGAAAACTAGATGTCACTGATCTGAACTGGGATACTAGCCTACTTGTGTTTAGGGCCCTCTGTAGACTAGAGTTACAATGAAGTCAGAGTAGAGGTGTGATTACTTATAATCTGATTATGAAGCAGTCAAATTTCACAAGGCAGATGGTACCTTAAATTTCTCTTTTCATAACTTTAGATAGGAGAGTATGGCTTTGGGCTTTTCTGATACAGTGGGAGATTGTTCCTATAAGTAAAAATGTCTCAATTTAGTTCCTAAAGGGAAGAATCCATCCAAAATTAATATTGTCAGCAGTAAAAAAGCTAACTTTTGTGAAGAAGATAGCACATGCTATAAAAAACACGACCCCACAAACACAATTTTCTCCTATAGAATGATAATGACTCATTTTAGTGTTGAAAACATAATTGAATTGCTCCTTGCAGCAATTAGGAGAGTCTGTCGATGTGCAACTACTTAATTGTGTTTTGATACTGTGGTACTCTCTATGGCAAGCTGAAAGCACCATTTTGATGCTGAAATTACTTGGTCTTTGCTGCTTATTTTTTCCTGGACTCCATCCTGGACCAGAATTCAGAGATGGGAAAGTGGTGAGGAATTCAGAGACTATAGGTTTGGGTCTTTCTCAGCTGGCTGAAATGGCCACTGCCCCAGCAGCTTGTTAAACCCTTAGCAGCTCATGGTGTTGAACTTTGATTGCTCCCTGACCACACCATTCCAGGTGAAGATGGCTAGCAAAGATGTCTGCATTAAACTGCTTGTGCTAATCCATTTATTGTGTCTGAAGGGGATTAGGGAGCAATCATATACACAGCTTTTATAAAACTAAGGCATCCTAAGGGAAGGGGAAATGAGAGATCTGCGAGCAGAAGATATCATCTGAAGATGGTCTGGGCTCACCATCTGCGTCAAAGCAAAACAAATTTGTGATGGGCAGAACAGTGATATTTCTAAAAACCAAATGGATGGGCACCCTCAATAAGGCTCACTTCCCATGGGAGCTAGTGCAGCTGTGAAACCACTTGGGTGGCTTAAGCAGAGGCACAAACCCTGACAAGGCCAGATGTTAAAATAGCAAGAACAGAATTCACCTCGTTAGAGTGGCATGGAGTTGCCTCTCCAGTCCAGGCAAATTTCTGTTTAATTATGTTTTCTTGTGTGCTCATCCCAAGAGAGAAAGGAAGAAAAAGGGTTGTTTGTTTCTCTGCTAAGGGGAGTCTCAGAGATAATCAGAGCAAGTGCTAGGTGGTGTGAGGTTCCCAGGGAATGAAAGCTGTGCCCAGGAACATCAGGATTCCTTGTTAAGGGATTGTGCAGGGAAAAGCCAGCATGTCTCTTTGCTGCTCTGGCTGCCTGCCATGTTTGGAAGTACGAGGCCAGTTCTGTCTGGGCAGCTGGATCTGCTTGAGAACTCTGCCAATGACAAGGCAGCCAACTTGGGAGAGTGAGAGGTGGTCAGGCTGTCAGAAACCATCTCTTACTTGGAGCTGTTTTGAAGGAGATACAAATGCAAAACCAGCTCCTTCAATCTGGCCAAGACCAGAACCCTGGGCAAAGAAGCATCTCTACCTGCCCATTAGATGCAGAGCTTTGATCCTAGAATCTGGTGTTTTGGGAAGGCTTTAATTTTTTATTGTATTTTATCTAGCATGCCTTCACTTCAGAGCTGCAAAATTATCCTTTTATCTCGAGTCCTCTTGTTAGCCAGCTGCAAGAGTTACAGGCAGGAGTTCTGTTAGCACAGTCAACCTGTGGCATTCCAGTCGAGCACATTACAAAACCATCAACCTATTTGATTCAGATGTTGAAATGTCCCAGAGGACAAGCTGTGCCCTCCAAACCAGCAGATTTGGAGCTAGATCAGAGTGTCTTCAGAGTTCAGATCCAGGGCTGCTCTCAGCCCTGATTGATTCATAGCAGGATCTAGGATGAGCCTTTGAAACTTCTGCCGTGAACAAAGATTAGTCAACCTGGTCATCTTTCCAGCTGGTGTCTTGTCTGAGTCACGAGTTAGCACATTCTGTTAGTAAAATACTATGTTTCACATGTGATGACATACCAATATTTTCACAGTAATTGTTTTGTTGTCAAAAAAAGAGAACATAATCTAATTCTAAACAAAATGGGAAGACTTGTGATCTTGGATGATTAGCATCAATAAGTGGATTTGGAGAATTGAGTGAAGTTTGGAATTTCTACTGTCTGGCAACTTTATATTCATTATGGAAGTCTAGCAGGAGTTTCAGTCATACTGCTTTGCACTTGGAAAGTGTTTAGCTCAGTGTGGGAACAGTTACAAATGCCAGAAATTGCACTGCCATCAGGGATAGGTTGGTTTTGGGGTGGTAATAAATGCTGGAAGTCAAAAGCTCAGAGGAAGTCAAAAGAGGTACCTCTGTCCCTTGTGAAGGGTAAGAAGAGAAGGAAGACATTCCAGTTGGGTCATAACAGATGGCAAATGGAAACGTTGGTAGGATGTGTTTTGGGGAAGCTGAGAGGTGCCAGGAGCTGTTTAAAGCCATGGGAGCTGCCTTCCCACGGTGGCAGGACCGTTTGTGACGGCTGCAGCCAAGGACAGGGACACCAGAGGGATCTGGTTTTGCCGGGGTTGTTGGATGTCAGAGAACACATCGGGTGCTCCCTCACGCGTGCATGGATTGACTGGCTTGTTCCCCAGGGGCAGTTTTTTGTGTTACACGTCATCGTGTGTGCCACGCTTCAGCCAGGGCTGTCAGTGCCTGTTGGGAGGTGTCACAGGCTGTGTTCCTCCTCTGGCTGCATAAATCAATTTCTGAATGAATCACTATGCAGTGGTATTTCCTCAAAATTGAAGGGACCAATAAACTACTGGAGTTTTCTGCAAAACGAGGCGGGGGGGGGGGGGGGGGGGGGGAAGCAGGGGGGGGGGGGGGGGGGGGGGGGGGGGGGGGGAGAAGCATCATTGAAGAGAATAGGTTATTTCCCATAGAAATGTTTTGTTTTCCTCACTGTGCTGTGGAGATCAATAATGGCCTGCTTTTGAGCATGGGAAGCAGCTGAGCGCTCTCTCTCCTTCCTGATCTGAATGAAAAGCAAGAGAACAGAAAAAAAAACCAAACGCAAAACAAAAACCCCAAAGGTTGTGGGTTGGTTTTTTTTTTTTAACTCACTTACTTAGAAAAACCTCAAACAAACCTCCAGAACACCAAAGTAATTTATTTTGGCAAATGTACCAATTCACCATTTGGGAATGAAAATCTGAAATGGCTTGGTTTTAAAGCAGTAAAAGTAAGTCCAGCTGGCATTTAACGAATTTTCTTTAGCTGAAGCTATTCCTGTCACACCCCTGAAGAGACTCTGTTCCTGCACCGGTGGAAGCTAGGGGCAGGGTTAGGAATAAACTAATTACCTGTGTAAAAATACTTACTCCAGATTCACCTGATCTAATTCTACAGCTGTGTATCTTTTGTCTCTGTTTCTCACGGTAAATATGCTATTAGTGGAATTGGACCCATTTGGAGTATGAATGTATGTTTCAATTTGTGCATTTCAAATTGTTGTCCCCCTCCTTTAAAGGAGCCAAACTTTGTTTCAGTCAAAGGCCTTCAGACAAATGTCGTGCTTTGCCACAGGAAGCTGTGTTGGTTAATGGTTGATTTCAAACTGTCAGTGATCCTCCTGCTGGGGTGTTCAGA
The DNA here is from genome assembly GCA_004320125.1 of Scolopax mira. Classification (NCBI taxonomy): domain Eukaryota; kingdom Metazoa; phylum Chordata; class Aves; order Charadriiformes; family Scolopacidae; genus Scolopax; species Scolopax mira. Next base: position 17,831 of record BJBW01007291.1, read on the forward strand.
GAGTACTAAGAGCTATTCTACTACTAAGAGCACAGGTAGGGAAACTGAGGCACAGATGGGCTTTCCTTCCCCAGAGTTTGGTGGCAGAGCTGGCAATAGGACCTTGTTCCCTTCAGTACAGTTCCCTTGTCTACTGGACTCCTAAGCCTTCCCTTTTGTAATTAACACGTAGACTAGATGTTATCCTTTACCTGTGCTGTTAAGGCAAGAGTGAGCGTAGGGTCTAAAGTCTCTGGATGCTGCTCTGAAACTGAAAAAAGAAAAAATAGAAAAGAAACAAAGCTTCTGGGAAAGCAGAAATGGCAGCTGAGCAAGGTTCAGTAGGTCCAACCTGTGTCTCCAAGCCCTGCCTGTAGCATCCCAGTTGGTCCTTGCCCAGGTGTGTGGGTTTGGCTGGAGGACCCCGTTACAGCAGTGGGATGCTGACTCCTTTTGCATTGCTGAATCCCTGGTGTCATGGGTTAATTGAATGGACATATTTCATTAAACAAAGCCTTCGCCATCTGTTCTGTCCCAATTATAAATGCAGAAAAGAACATATTTCTCAATTACAGTGGCGGGGAGGGGAGGGAGATAACAGTGGTTTCAAATCCTGTAGAGCTTTTATACAAGACAACCTTGCAGATGGGAAATTTTGTTTCTTTCTTGGGACCAGTCTCCCAGACCACTTGTTTCCCTCCCTGAAACAGCAGTTTGGCTGGGCTAAGAGATAGGAACTTCTGCAGAGCATTGTCCCTTGGTGGTGCCACTCGGCAGAGAAAGGGAACAAGAGGGTTCTTTGCACTGCTCGGGCATGGGACCAAGGCAATAGGGAGACCTCCCTTCAACCTGTTATGTTGTTTTGCCTTCCTGGGGATGGAAATTCCACACTGATGCTGTGCTAAGTCCCCATCTGTTCCTGAGGGAAAGCATCTTCCAAGCTGAGCTGAGGTTTCAAGTAAAAGATCTCTTTGTTTATTGCAAGTAATGGTGATAGACAGGCAAAAAGTTGTCCTTTGAAATTAGAGAGCCAGTGGTGTAAATCACTGTTTCTGGTCATGTCCTGCATGTCTGACTAAAAGTGTATTTTACTTGAGGTGTTGGGAATCAGGAGCCATCAGCTGGGAGAGGCAAGAGGTGGATGCAGAAGCAAATGCCTGATGTTGTCCTAGGAGATGATTTCCAAATCAGGAAGCAGATTTGTTCTGACCTTTAGGAGGCAGAGCTGATTTGTTTTGTTGCTGTGCTGTGTTTTTATTTTATGTTCCCATTAATCATTTTCATTCAAACGAAACCTGCAAGCGTGCAATGTGCAGAACTCGTTTCATCAAGCTTGTGTGTGCGCGTTTGTGTGTCTTTAAAAAAAATACCGCATCCAGTTCTGCTAAATTATTAGTCCTGTATTTCTCAAATTTACTGTCACCCTCAGGTAAAATTGCTGCTGCAACTAAACAAAACCTCTGGAAATGAATTCTAGCTCCTGACAGCCCTTAAGCCCTTGAGGCATTTAAATTCTGGATTTAGCGGCAGGATTATTACCTCAGTGCCGCAGTTAACCATGTCTTTAAGCAGAGTTGCCTGTAATAGTCAGTCCTGATTCCACAACAATGAGGACAGGGAAATAGCCCCTTTTGTTACGTACTCCTAAATGTAAGCCATGGGATCAAGTATCCCACACTGCTTAGAAGACCCACTCTAAAGTTGCAGCCTGAATTACTCTGCATGTACCATGTATTTACCTCATTTCCCAAGTAGGGTCATGCTGGCAAAAAATTTCAATGCACTTTTCTGTTTGTATGCTGGTGGTGTTGCTTTCCTAATGACAGCAGCACTGCAGGGGGCTTAATTTTGCTCTCGATGTTTTTTAATGGTTTCAAACTATCTTTATTGCTGAAGCCAGCTTGTCCATCTGTGCCGGTTCAGGAGATGCTAATGGGGCCCTGCATGGCTCAGCTAACATGGCTGTGGGTGGTCACCGAGCCAACAGAGCACTGGGGATTGCAGGAGGAGCTGAGGGAGGCTGGTGAGTCAGGTCCTGCTCCCAGATACCAGCAAATGGAGAGATGCTGGAGGAGGAGAGAAGAGCAAAACAAGCCAAGAAGGTTGAAGCCATGCAGAGTGCAAGGCAGGGATGTCCTTTTCTTCTTAATTCATTTTAATGCTGTAGGAACAGCAGGAACATTTTAATGCCTCGGCTATACCCTCTGCCTCTTCTGCCCAAGTGCATCTTGGGCTACTGTCCTTTTGCAAAGACAGTGACAAAGGGTTTCATCTGCAGTTGCACAGGAGAGGAGAGCACAGTTGCTCCGGTGACAGTGCCTGAGGCATGGCGTTGTGCCTGGGGACAGACAGCAGGGCTTGGGGAAGCAGGGGCAGTAGAGCTAGCCAGAAGGAACTGTGCTGATTTACCACTGGAGATAAATATGTCGTGGGGCAAACGGTGGAAAGACTTACTGATAGTATCCGAGGCCTTGGCAAGCAGTTCTGGCATCTGATGTTAAGCAGAAGGTCATTAGTAGAAAGGCAGAAGACAAACGTCACAATGCTCTTTATTTTGTAGTTTCTCTGAAGAAGATCTTAACTCCACATTAGTATTAGTCCTGATTAAATACCCTGTCTGAATACTGATGAATAAATGAGCACTTGAACTCTGATAGAACTTCTGGCCAGCTTCTGCTGATCCCACCATCAGACAGTGTTAGTCGTGATGTCTGAGCAATTTGAGTATTCAAAGATCAGGATGATCCCCTATCCCCCTCCCACAGACATCCCAGCTTTCATGGATTTGACACCATTAGCCTTTGGAAGAAGGAAAAACAAATCTGACTCCATCCGGAGCCCATTGCATCAGTAAAGAGCCCAAACAGATTTCTGTCGCTTGCTATTTGTGCCCAGCTCCTGATCAGTGCAGCTGCAAGACATTTATAAACAGACCTAAAATACATCTGTGCTAATTGCTGACAACTTTGCTTGAGGACCAAATCCTGAAGTAGTCCAAAGTGGTGATGGTCCCCAAGCTTCTTAGAAGATGCCTGTTTCTCAGCTCACAGGCAATCTTGGCCAAGTCCCTCATGTAGAATCCATAATTCACATACTTAGCTGTGAGACTGTGAATCACTAAATCCTGTGGGACTTTTCTTAGCTCTTGGCTTGTCCCTCACCCTGGTTCCCAGGGCAGAGGATGCAGAAGCAGGCAGCCTGGAGGGGCTGTTAGAGTGAGGGATGGAGCCAGCCCTTGTCCAGCTAGATTTATGAGTGTGGGCTCTGCAGCAGCCCCAGTGATGCTGCCAGCTCAGTGGGCAGTGACAACATCAGATGTGTCTTTGATGGAGGTGGCAGCAGCCTCCCACCAACAGTGGGTGGAGGCGGTGGCACTAACAGAAGCAGGTAATGCCAGAGGTGAGAAGGGGACTGCAATGCTGTCTCTTCTCTATGTGCCTTGGTGCTCTGGAAAGGTTTATGAGCTGGAGACCGGGGCTGCAGGAGTGTTAGCAAGGATTCAGTGCAGTGTCCAGGTTTAATTATGCCTGGGGATCCTGTGCTGAGTAACACCAGAGCACTGAGTCCGTGCACACACATGTCTCTGCCCCTCACTCCACTGAGCCATGTAATGGAGAGCCAACTGTTTGTGACAATTTAGGGCAGTGCTCCGGCTGGAAGGCCAGTGTAAATTAGATGGCATGATGAGAATAGTGAGGACATAAGTGATGGTCTTAGCATTTCCTAGCTAGGAACAAACAAAATTTCCAAGCATCACAGATTTACGATGAGTGAAAAGCATTCATCCCTCTCCTCAGTGTGCTTGTGTATCCACTGATACACAATACAATAACTAACACAATATTAGAGGCCAGGTGAAATAGCTTTTACAAACTTCACACACTGACCAGTGCTCAGACACTCTTCTCTGCTTTCAGGCATATCTTGGGTCTAGGGCAAAATGTGTGCCTAACTTAGGAGAAGGTACATCCTGCTGTGGAAGGCATACAGACTGAGTATTCAGATGAAAGACTGAAGAAAAGGGTCCTGTTAATATCTAGTGGCCTCACAGAGCCAAATCAGTCTTGATAACTGCTGTCAGTCCAGTCCTGTCCCTTGTACAGCACCAGAATATCTGCCTTCTCAGTCCAGACAGTGCTTCTGGGCCCCAATGTTGAAACAAATTGTTTTCTGGGACTTAGATTTCAGACATAGACATTTGACCAGCTTCTATGGAGAGCACACAGCAGGATGCAAAGAGAATCTGTCTCAGCATCAAGCCGTGCTGCCCAGGAGGAGGAGGGAAGGAAGCCCTGGCACGTAGGACCTTCATGGTTGTTGGACAAGAGCTGGGCACAGCTGGCATTGTGATCTAGGATGGGTTCAGGGTTTGCTGCTGCAAATCTGGGCTGCGATTACATTGTTGAACTGAGAGTAATGGCTAATTAATCTGCTGAGTGATGGAGACAGGGGTGAAACCTGGCCGTCCTGGGCCCAATTCCAGCCATAAGCACTACAGGGCCCTGCTCTTTGCAAATGCAGAATTGCATGAACAGTTAGTGTGCCACCATACCCCTGCTCAAACTGAAAAGCTGTGAGCAGCTTTCCCCTCCTCTCCTGGTGAGGTTAAACAGAGAAGGGGGGGTACCCTGTCCCCTCCCATTTTCCCTCCCCTCTTCCCAAGCCTAAAACTCATCTGCTACAGAGGCGGTGCAAAAACCAGCTCCTATAGTTGTATTCCTTTACAGAGAAGTAAATTTTGTGTGTGTGCATGTATGTGCACGCACACACACACACACACTGAGAAATGATGCATTTTAATTATCCTCATAACTGATGAGGAATGTGCATCTGGGCATGACTGTGAGCCAGGCACAACGCATTCATTTGCTCACGATTGCTTTATCCCTTTTGACCTTAATTTGAATCCCTCCAAGCTGGACGGTTGCATCTGTCGAGGCGGCTGTAGCTTAACCTGCTGGGACCAAAAGCCTGACGCAGGGAAACTCTCTGCCCGTCGCCTCGCGTTGCCTGATGTTCTCCCCATTCCTCCCTCCTTGCCCCCCACCTCCTGTTCTTCACGGGTTCAGTCTGCATTTGCCCTGATGACTTTAAGCAGAGGCCAAAGGCTTGCAGCGCTGTCCCCTGCCCCTGATGGAGGTTCTCAGATGCTGGGGGGACAACTGGCTGCTGGGGCCATCGTGGTAGGCAGGGAGGCTGTGCAGCAAAACAAGAAGGGTGCCATTAATTCCTCCCCCCACTGTTTCCCTGCCACACAGCGTGTCTGATGAGCTTGTCAGCCATGAGATGACAGCAAGACAGAAGGTCAGCTATTGCTGACAATGGCCAAGGAGCTTGATTTAAGTAGCATGACCTTTAGTATTGTAGAGGGGCTCTGACTCAGTCTGTTCTTTTGCATAGCTTTGCTGCAAAATTTTTCTATCCTGGAGCCCATCTCCTGCAGATCTTCCTGGGCTATTCTATAAAATGATCCCCTCCTTTTCAGTAAATGTCATTTCAGCAGTTAGTCACTGTCTGAGGCTCTGTAGATTGTTTTTCTTTAGGTGTAAAAGAAGAGGATGGAAAGGGATTAGGGCGAGGGGTTGCTGTCTGTGAAGTGTGAACAAAAGGTTGGTTTCTGAACCCTGTTTCTAAGGGGTATCTATGCAGGATTTTAATAAACAGGTCCAGGAAAGTTTATGCCTTAATGTCTACCCAAACCTGCTCTAAAAAAGAGATTCTCCAAAGTTCCATGTAGCTTTCCAAGTGCCCACAGTTTATCCTTTCTGCTGCATGCTGCTGCCGTGGGGATAACACCTTGCAGCATCCTCACTACTTCCCAGTAGCACTCTCTGCAAAGCTCTGGCAGGGATGGTTTCTCAAGCTTAGATGGACCCTGTCATTTTTATGGCTCTTTCCAAGCAGCGCATCAGTGCCAACCTTGCCAGACTGTGTCGGACCAAACCAGCACTGGCTCTTCTCACTCCCTTGTTACTTACTTATTTTGAGGTGGGTGGTGGGTGCCTGGCGGTATTCGGCTTCCTCCACGGGAGGCAGGGTTAGCAGATGATGCATGGGGCAGATGGCTGGAGGTAACCCCCGGGGTAATGCTGACTAAAGAGTGCAAACCAAATTGGGACACGGGCAAGCGGAGGTCTGTGTGGGAAAGCAGAGAGCAGCACCCACCCCATCCGTGGTGTGTACCCAGCAGATTCCTGCCTCGCTAGTGGTGTGGTCCATAGCGGCACCGGAGAGGAGCATGGAGGCACCAGTGCTGCTGCCCTCCTTGGCAGGAGGAGGACTGGGAGTGTTGGCTGGGGCTGCTGGTAGCCCCAAATCAAACCAAAAAATTTTAGTTGATTTGTGATTAATATAGCTGCCTTTATGAAGTAAATTTCTTCTGCTTGAGCCTTACATTCTGCATCCAGATGCTGCAATACAGCTGTGACTATCATCTAAGAAAAGTTACCCTTATCCACTTTGTCTTTTATATTGGTTTCATAAGAAACCCGAGTGTGAAAACACAGTACCAGCAAACATAGATACAACAGGTTATTTTGCAATAAACAGAATAATCAATTGCTCAGTATCCCAGTCTCTACTAACATTGGATCTGTTTGAAGTACGTTTTTCAGTGAGAAAATGGCTCTGCATGATGCATAAAAAGACTCATTTCCATCAGTACATCTGGCCAACAGAGGCTGAGTGGAATTTGAACTATATGAGAACTCACTTGCTTTTAGCACTCATTTGCTATTTTAAAGGTTAGATTTTTTTTCTTTTTTTTTTTTCCCTCTTCATTCTTAAAAGAGCTTGTGACTGTCTTTTTGCAAAAGACACAGTGTAAGGACCAGGGAAAGAATAGTGGTTGAAAATATTTAATTGAGCTATAGGAAAATATAATTTATGAGAAGAAAAATAACTACCCTAGTCAGTGTATTAACTCGTGTCATGACTTTTTAATGGCAATGTTATAGGTTAATTAGTATCTGTGCTGTCCTTGTGCCTACCAGAGTTATTCACAGGGGATCATGGTCTCATTAGGTAGGACTCCCATAAAGATAATCCTTCTATAAGTGGTTTAATATCTGTGTGCGTGCATGGAAATTTTTTGCTCTTATCATCAGCATTAAAAATCAGATACTAAAGAGACCAGAAATGAAAATACTTTGAAGTGACACAAAACCCGCACGCTACTGAGGTTCTACTTGGGTGCTTGAAGAGGAATGATTTCCTTACGTATTTTCTTACACATTGGCTTCCTCAACCTGCGTTAGGACTGAATTCAGGCACTGAGAGAGCTGTAAAGTGTTTCCCTCTGAGAGATCCTCCTTGCACTCTTAGCTCTTGTGCGTCAGAGGTAACAACCAGAATGGCAATGATCCACCTCCCTTTGAACATCACCGGGTGCGTGATGCTAAAACCGGATTAATGTTGCATGGGCCTTTCAGCCCGCGCTGGCTGAACAGCAAATATCAAAGGTAATGCTGTGTTCCTCCTTAGTATAGAGAGGGGCGGGGGGAGAAAGGCAGAATGACCTTTTATCTGTGAAAGTGAATGGAAATGGGAGTATCCGTGTTTAGGATCTGAGAGACCGAGGGGTCTTGTTGAAATGCTATCCCCAGCTGAATCTCCTGGTGTACAGCAGAAGGGAAGGCTGAGAAAAGCCATGATTTTTGTGCCTCAGCAGCTGTGCATGTCACACACCTTTGACTTGCACATCCCCTCTCTTTCCTTCTCTCTTTGCTTCCCTGTAGCTCAGTTCTGCTGAAGTAATGGGGTGGGTATCATGGCAGAAAATCTTGGTTTCTAATCGAGCTTCCAGATTGCTGGTAGTCTCCATCATGTTGGCAGAGGGGTCTCTGCCCTGTTGCTCAGTAAGTCTGGTTCCCAGAGAGTTTCACAGCTTGAAAAGGGTTTCCCACATAAAAAGGCAGGTACTGCAACCTTGGATCACATATCTTTGAGAAAATGTGTAGGTTATTAAGGTGATCGTATCTGAAAGCTTTGATGGAAATTCTGTGATTAGTGTGAGAAGGATAACAAAGCACAGTCCAGAGGACAGCTGTGCATCATCATGGTCCATATACTAACTAGGCACCTGGAGAAGACAAGGGTTGGGTGAATCTGGATGGTCACCTGTCTCTGATTGCCCAGCTGTCAACTGTCCAGGGCAGGAATGAAGTTTACCTTGCAGTATGGCAGTGTTCCCCAGATATGCTTGCACTCTGCCTTTGCCAGGATGGCACAGTTTCTGGACAAGAGGTAACTCATATTTAGCCAGTCTCTGCAGGTGGAGTGAATATATAATGACTTTGCAGAGAGATGGTAATAAAACTTGGTTTACTGGTGATCCTGCTACACTCAGGCTGGAGTAAAAAGCCTTAGACGTTAAAATAATTTCTCAGTTTGTTTTCCTTGGAACGCTATAAACACCTCTGAAAGAAAAAAGTAATTGCAGGAAAGTTAATTTAATTTTTTGACTACTGTAGTCTGCTTCACAGGCTATTTCCTAGGACAAAGTATCCATGAGATTTAGAAAAAAGAGTAGTAAAATCTGCTTTTACCTGTGCTTTCTCTGGGACAGAACACTTTCCAAGTTGACAGAGACCATAGCTGCTTCTTTTGCATCTTGAAAAGCAGATCATAGGCAAGACTAAAGGAAAATAGTGACCACTTGGTTTCTAGAGAGAAGCCCAATTGCTTCATTAAAGAAGAGTTGTCACATGCTTGTTTCTTAAATCCTGCTAAATACCTGCTTAGCAGCATTATTGACAGGCTTTTCTCATGAACATTGAGCTGTTAAGCTGCTCCTAGTTTACGGCAAGAGGTTAAAGGATTTCTCAAAGCTCCCCATGAAAGCCTTACTAACTGGATTAACTGCTAACATGGATTTAGGCTTTGAGTCAGATTAACCCCCATTGCTCAAAGCAGGTTCTTCTTGTTCGTCTTTTCTTCCCCTTTTCTTCTCTTTCTCATCCCAGTTTTTCCCTTTTTGTTTGTCAGGAATAAGGGAGAAAATAGACCCCTGTGCTTGTGTTTGAGCAGTGGGACACCGTGTGCCCTGGGAGGGAGGAGGCTGCTGCTCCAGGGATGTGACCTGCCCGGCCCCTTCAGATGGGAGAGTTTCTGCAGACCCTTTAGGAAACGGGGGTAGCTATGATAAGGGTAAGGAGAGTTATGAATTGCTCTAGAGATTTTTGCTTCTACTTGCCTTTTGTACTGTCCTACTTAAATTTCCTTGGCAGCACAAGATAATGAACTCTTTTACAACATGATTTAACTATATACACACCTGACTGGGCAGTTAGCAGAGAAAGTAGCTCTAACAGGATAACTGATGGTCTTCATAGCACCAAAGGCCTGAAGTTAATCTAATTTAGGCTCTAGTTAAACATGTATTTCTCCAGCATTTTAGGAGGACTTAAGCACCATCTGCGCTCCTGCTTTTGCCTGATTGTTTCTACTGTGCACTGGTTTCTGAGTTAGTGCATGCATTTGTAAGTCACAGTCAAACTATCTACTGTCCAATTTAGAGGCATTTTTCTTTCCTACATGTAGTGACATACCCATATGCCAACACTTTGGGTCCCCGATGAAGGGGTGAATTCAAAGGCCATCGTCCTGGAGCCGGTCCCTCAAAGTGAGCATTGTCTCTGGCCCGTTTCACAGGACCTGCACTGCAAGAATCCATTAGCAAATGTTAAAGGATGGCAGGAGAAAGCAAACAGAGATGTAGACTGGAAAGAGCTAGGGCGCAGCAACGTGGTTGCTCTTGCCTGACCAAACTGGCATGCGAATTGATTCCCAGCCCAGAAAAGAGATCAAGGAATTGAGCCAAGCCTTTTTCTGTTTCTCTGTCATATGCTCACTGCACAATTCCGACCTCTCAATTACCTTTTTTTCCCAGTGTCTGACAAGTGATGCAATGTCCACGTGATGCTCAGCCCACCAGGGTCACAGCACTGTCTGGCCCATGCAAGGAGTCGCTGCGCCTGGCTGCCCCTGGGGATTCAGTCTTGTACCGGGGCCACTCAGAACCCCCTTCAGGGTGGTGGCATGTCCCCAGGGATGGAGCAGTCGCTCTCATTTAGCTCTCTGTCTGCTGTGCTGGCTGGGATCTAAGTCCAGCTGGCCCAAGACCATGTTGCTAAACAGAGACTGAAATGTAAGAAACTCCTGCACAGTGTTTGTACCACATTTTAGTATCATCCACAAACGTCTCCAGTGCCTGGCAGCCCTGGGTGCAGCTGGGTCTCACAGTATCAGAGTTCCTGTGCTTTTCAGACAGTGCTGTTTCTAAGCTTGCTGTCTGATGATCCCAGGGTGTACTCAGGAAATCTAGCAGTCCCTCTGCCTTTCTCTGTGTTTTATGGGGGTTTTATGCACATCTGGCCTGCTTTGTGGCCACCATCCCCACCTCAAGCTGTTCAGACTCTGCGCCTTTAAAAGCCATCAGAACGATAGACAACCCTGCTTTCTCATTTCCCTTGAACACTGATCAGCTCTCCTGTGCACTTCTTAATCTTGTGTTCTCCGAGTCCCTCCCAGCTGCCTTTATCCCCATCTAATCCATTTTATCTGAATTGCTAGCCTCCATTCCTGGTTTCCCCTCCACTTTCCTTCCCCCCACCACACAGTCCCTTTAATCTCCTATCCCACTGTCTCCCCTTTTCCCTGGAGAGCAGCTCCTCCTCTTTCCTCCAGCACATCAGGCTTTTCTGCTTTTTCCCTAGTCTGCACCAAACCTCCCCCAGCTGTTCAGCATCAGCCTGTTCTTTCCTCATCACTGCCAGGGGATTCTCTCGCAGATTTCCTTTACTAATTTCTTTCCACACCTCACTACACTTGTCTTAGGGGGAAACCAGGTCACTCATTTTGTGCTTTCCATCAGCAACTGCTGATTGCTTCAAGGCAATCGCTCCAGGTGTCTGACACAGCTAATGCTGTCACCCAGAGGCAATGGTTCTCTGCAAGACGTCTGACAAAGATTTCAGGTGGTGGCATTGCCTGTCTGCCTTCTGGCAGGTTCTTGCTTTCAACACCTGCAAGGGTCTCCACTGGAAACCTCTCAAGCTTGGACCTTTTCTGTCTCTGCAGTGCTGGTGGACTTAGACATGTGGTTGGGAGCCATCCGTATCCTGCCTCCCCCTTTTGGATGTCTGAATGGTTATTGGTGGAATTCCTTATGGCTTGACACTTGGCATTTTACAGCACAGGCCTGTCATATCCCTTTTATATCAGATGATAAAAATAACGTTTCCTAGCCCTACGGCCTGCAGTGAGACTGGGCAAAGAAAAGGGAGAGGGGGGAGAATAAAATTAAAATCTATCAAACAAAAAAGCTAGAAGGAAGGGGGCTGGTTATGGGGCATGAGGGAAAGCCACCCTTTATGATTAGTGCAGTAATTGGAAAGGTTTATGAGCAGGTGATTGGGAGTGTGGCAAGCTCTTTAAAAATTTCTTCATAGGGTACAAATTCACCAGCCTTGTGACAGGCATGAGAAGGGAGAAGTTGTAACTTGGATCTTCCTTTTTGTTCTTGCAGGTTACTCCAGAGCTCTTTTGAGCTCTGTGCAAGTTGAAACAACCTTAAGCTTCTCCAGCTTATTCTCTCTGCTCTTTTAATTCCCCCTGAGCCAAGGGAAGCAAAACTTTTGATTCATTGACAAAACTTTGCTTCCCACTGTCTGACATTCAAATGCCCCTTTGCTGTCTGGGGGACAGCCCTGCCTTCAATTGCACAGCAGTTGGGAAGCCCCCTGCCCTCCTCATCCTCTTGAGCGGCTGTTTTTGAAGCCGCTCCTCATAGCAACTGTGGCATAAAAGCACTTGAGTATGACTAAGTATTGGCCTTGATGGATTTCCTAGGTCTAATCCCAGGCACATTATCCCAGTGTTGGCATTACAAGAAGAATGATGAGTTTTAACAGCAAATCAGAGACTTCTTGGTGGTCGCATTCCCTCTCTGAGGGGAGGCACCAGGCAGAGCTACCAGCTGTGAGATCTGAAATGGGCTCTAGCCATCTCTGCCTTTATAGAGAGTACAGGGTTGTGAGACAAGCACTTACTTGTGTAAGCAGATATTGTGTTTGAGATCTCAGCCTATCAAGCCTGGTCTCTCTCTGCCTTTATGTCCTAGTGGGTTTGTTATGGGACAACCTTCTGGCAATCCTGCCTGTTGATAACAGGAGCAGTTTCTACTAAAGATGGATTCCCTCCTACCAGCCAGGCAGAAACACAGATGAGGTGACATGTCTAAACTAGTGGGATATTTCCATGTTACCTCCCACTGCTCGAAAGCCCATCATGCTCTCAGGACTCCATTGTGCCCATAGGAAGCAAGCGAATAATTTCATTCTTAGAACAGGACTGACTAGCTTGTGGGGCAAATTTCCTTGTAGTCAGCTCTCCCAACACTGATTTACATGAGTACTTTATATTAGTAAAGTGTGCAATTTGTGATATTTCATAGTCAAGAAACGTCTGCCAGGTGTTATTGGTTTGGCTTTTGGCACACAATGGCCAGGGTAGCAAGCACTAATAGATGGCTCTGTCGGACCATTTTCAGCAGTCACCTTGCCTACTTCTTGCTGACACAGTTCTTACGGTAATTAATGAGCTGGCACATTCCTAGGAGCCTTGTCAATGAATTAATCTCTGCACAGGAACACAGGTTTCTCTTGTTGTCTCTGGCATGGGAGAGACAGGGGAGGTGGAGAACCTGCAGGCAGGCTGGGAGGGGTCTGTAAGGAGTGTCTGCTTCAGGGGTGGCTGAAATTACATATTGATATATTTTGTATACATCTGGTTTTATCCTCTTGAGGTCTGTGTCTGATTAGAGTTTCTGAGGTGGTTATTTTGCCTGGCGAGGGAGTGCAGTTCATTATTGATGCTGCAGGAGAAGAGAAGAGGTTCAGCTCCATCAGTTACATGAAGGCATCTGTGTGGAAGGATTTTGTTCAAGTAAGCAAAGAAAGGTGAGATCTAGAAGGATGATCAAACCAAGGAGCTTGTTCTTGAGAAATTTTAAGTCATCTTTGGTTACACTCTGGGACAGAGGATAGAAGTGAAACAATGAAGGAAAACAGTACCTCCCTGGAGGGCTCTAGACATACACTTTACTACCTCTGGAGGAAAGGCGTTCATAAAGACAGCAAAGGAAGATGGCCTTCCTCCTCCCAAGATCAGCAGATTGTAGGGAGCCCTGTGGCCACCCTTCTCTCTATCTCATTATGCTCAGAGACTCGGCAAACTTGAAAGAGCCTGTTCAGGCAGCTCCTGACTAACTCTCCCCAAGGACCACGTGTCACAGCTGACTGTGTGCTATTCCCATTCTGCAATTTAAAAGAAAAATAACAAACATTTGTCAAAGGCCCTCAGTGAATTATCACTAAGGGATGGGGAAAGAAGAATGAGTGGTCATCTTTGAAGTTTTCTCCCGTGCAAATAAAGTAGAAAATGCAAATGTGAAGAATCTGTGACTAAAAACATAGGGTTCTGCCTTGCGACTTCATTGGGATCTGAGTCTCTGTTGCCTTCCTTGAGCCATCTCCTGGTAAGTGCATCAGTGGATCGTTATAAATCCTCTTAAATGTTCAGGAGTCTCTCCTGTAGAAGAGGAGAAACGTCTCCTCCTTCGTGTGATTGTCCTAAAGGAGAAGGGTTTGCGCTTCTGCAGTAGAGGTGGGAATAGGTCGATTATGTGGGCTGGGGCAAGCCCAGGATTTGATACTGCTGTGTGGTCGGGCTTTTTCAATTCAGTACTTGAAAAGCTGTTGAAAGAGGGAGCGGAACAGCTTCTGAGAGGAAAGGGGCTCTATACTGGAATGTGTTTTCGTCTTATACGGCTAAATAAGAGCCAATAAATTCAAATGCTAATGGATGTTGCTTACTCTTCATAAAGTCTGAAGTAACTCTGAAACATCCAGTGCTGGGTCTTGTGAATCACCTTGGCAAAAGGACGTTTAACTTTGAAGTTTAGGATATGTTTCTTGATTTATACAGAGTTCTCAGCTAGTAACCCAGTTATACAGTGAAATGTTTTATTAGAAGTCCCAGGGTTGCTGGTATTGATCTCACTATTGGCCTAAAGTAACTCAGGCCTCTGTTAGGAAAGAAAATGGTATATTTGCTTGAGGGACAAGTTGATCTGTGAGAGCTAAGAAACAGATGTTTCCTTAGAGTGTCTAGGAGTGAGACACAGAATTTTTCATCTGATTTAGTACTTACTTGTTCTTTCATCTCTAGTTGCTAGTCCCAAGCAGCCACGGGGAAACCTCTTAAGGCTATGGCATATCTCTGCATTATCCAAAAGACTGGAAAATGGTCTAAACCAAGGTCAAGTCCATCCACAGGCAATGATGGGATGGGCTAGGTAAGGAAAGGGTGAAAACTGGCTACAGTTCTGCACTGAAGCCACTGGCTAAGCTGTCAGGAGACAAGTTTGATTATTGCCTGCCTGTGGGACACTGGCTCTCCCTGGGACTGTGCATGTTTTGCTTTCTTTGTCATCAAAGACATCTCAGTGATGAAAACAAAAGAAAAGTAGCATGACTGCTTTTTATAAAAATGTATTTCCCATTTCAGTTGAAAAAGGAATCCCCCGGGCTTTTACTTTTCTAAAATCATCCAGGTGTATCAGAGCATTTCCAAGCCAATTTGTCATCGTTTCAAGGACCGACTGTCTGTAGTAACAGAGAGGACAGTGTGACTGGGTGCTAGCTCTTTCGTGTACTGGTCTGTTTTAAACAGCTCCAACCCGTAGTATTAGAAGGATTGTCACAGTGTTTCTTCAGCTTCAGAGGATTAGACCGAGCTGGATTCTGCACTGATATTTCAGTTGTGTTTTTATTAACGTAGAATTAAACTAAAATGTCAGCTGGAAGAACACATGAATACTGCACTTATACCTAAGGACATTATTATGGTCAGTGATGCAGCTAACACACACATGTCTAGTCCAGCATGGATACAGTGACTGTCTTGCTCTAGTGAACTGCTAAGCTATTTTTGGTTCACATAAGTGCTTCTAAAGACTTATGTTTATAGACACACCAGAAATTTCTACAGAGAGCTGAAACATTTACCTACCTCTGCCTTGATACTGCAGAATCCCTAGAGGTCTATGGTAAATTCATCTCATTTGTGACCCCAAAGAAAGAGGTAGATACATCCCAATTTAGTGGCTGAATGAAGTTCCTCTAACATGTTTGCTTCTTTCTGGGAGTATTCACAGCACGGGGTGTTATCCAGCTAATTTAGGTGGCAAAGCTGGTCAATGGCAAGAGAAAGGCTCCCTCTGTAGTCCTGAATGTGTGAGTGGTGATTCCAGAGGAAAACTCTGTGCTGAGAGGTGCCTCAGCTCTTTCAGATGAAACTTTCCACAAAGATCTATTGTGTGGCTGTGAGTTAGCAAATCAAGCTTCATCTTCATGAAGAGAGGAAGGAAACTTGCCAAAAAAAAGCAACGAGAGCCAATAAAATAAAAATTTATTCTGGCATTCCTCATGCTAGAAATAACATTGTGTACCACTTACATTAAATATCCTTTGTAAGTTACAAAAGGCTATAGCTGGTTGCTTCAGTTGTGTCACGCAGCACAGAGTTCCAGGGGTTATTTTTGCTTAAACACTTAAATGTGTTTTCTTTATAGGTCTTCTAATCAATTTCTGTTTTAATTGTGTAGATTGTCCCAAATTGCTTTCTCAAATGTCAGTGCAAAAGCAGAAGTGTCAAATAAGGCATTTTATGTTCATGACAACGCCTGGGCTATATTATCTCATTCATCTTTCTGATTTCTATTCAATAACCAACCTCTTTATAGGTTTTTTTTCCACGGAGAAAAATCTCTATTATCCTTACAATCCTTTTTGAAATTGTATTCATCTTTTACCATTTCCTCTTGGGTTTATGAGACAGATCTGATCACAGCACTCACCAAGGATATTCTCGTGATTTCTCTAGTGCACAGCACATTGGTATTTTCTATATTCCAATATTTTCACTCTGGAGTAGATGTTTAAACACCACAGACGTTTTAAGCAGATGCATCAGAATGTTTGATCATGCTGAGCTGACTGAAATTACCTTTGTGCTCTCAGGCCTTCTTTCCCTCACCAAATGTAACAGTCAGTTTAGGTCCTTTCAGGCAAACTGTCCCTACCCTTGCATTGTCTACAACACGCATCGTCTGAGGCTGTGCTGACCAGTGGTCTCATGACATCTTTCAAGTCTTGTTTATTTCTTTATTTCCCTGTAGATTTTACTATCTTGTTATTCATTCTTACGCTTCTAGAAGCTACGAGATACCTTCAGACCTGTCACTGACCATAAGGCTTTTATGGTTTGCTTTTCTTCTACTTTGAAGGCTGACCATACAAAATCCATGCAAGCTCAGTGTGGCTCTTTGTCTCCCTCAAGTGACTGGCACAAATACCAACCTCTGTGCAATTAAAACCTCCTCCTGTGAATTAAATCCTAAGGTGTGCTGTTCCCCTTGAAGAAGCTCATCTTATTTCTTTTCCTATTTCTTTGGAAACATAAATGCGCAGATTTTTTAAAAGAGGCTTCATTCCTTGCCTGGGAAAGTCAGAATGAGAGGATGATGGCCTCAGACTCTCCTCTGACATTACTTCTTGGATAGATAAAAGACACAAGGTGGTTGCTCCAGACTCAGCATTCTCTAAGGCATCACCTCTAACCCATCTTATTTCCTAACAGTCTGAAGAATTATATATTTAAAATTTGTGCCCAATTTTGTCTCAATACCTGTGGCTGTGAGAGCAGACCTTGCAGAACTGGTCTTGGGGAAGTGAAGGTGGTTATGCTGCTTCCAACCCAATTCCCTGTGTCCTCACAGGGCCATGCAGCACTGGGTGGTCTCCTTGGCCTGTCAATCTCTACCCAGAGTTCATTGTTATTTCTTACAAAAGTTGTGCTGAGGAGATCAGAGCCAACGTTTCTTCTAGGTACCTTAACTCAAGTTCAGGACATAGCAGAATTGTCCTTTGGTTCCTTCCTCATATATGCCTGTCTTTTTCGCTGTATGCATGAGATATTTGTATGCAAAGGCAGTTTTTCCAAAGTCACCAGCCACAGCTTGAGTCAGGGCAGTGGTATGCACATAAGCATCATGGGGACACTTGAAAAGAGGGATTCCCAACTGGCTGTCTCCATTCTCAGCAATAATGATTAGCCCAGCTCTGAATGACAGAGTGCAATAAAATGAAGACAGCTTTGCCCTTGATGCATAATAAGTGAAAGACTAGTGGGAAATCTCTGAAAAAACTTTCCTACACTTAGATTGGATGAGGGAGCACAGTCCTTTTCCATTTTTCTTTCTCTTCACTAGTTGCAGCAGCAGCCTAGAACTGAGCCTTTGGTGTCTTTGCCCTTCTCTTTTCTACCTCCTTTTGCAGTTCCTAGGATGAAAAAATAATGTGGCTTTTCTAGTGTCCTAACCCCATTCTGTCATTCCTGCTGCACTCCTGTGAAATGCACGTTATATTGCAATAAAGCTGGTGTGCAGCCAGCATGGAAATGGTATTGGCAAAGCTGTAATGGAAGCAGCAATTTATGACTGTGGCCAGGTGGACTTCTGAGGGATTGTACCTGAGCTAATATTACCTTGCTGCCAGCCACTGAATTCAGATCTATCATCTTGGGCAGGTAAATGTATGGATGCTATTCAAGTGTGTTTACCCTGGTGCCTTCCCTTTTCTTTGAAAAAATGATGTTTACTTTTAATTGGAATGAATGTTAGTCAGTTATTTCACATTTAGAAAGAGATAAAGAGAGGCAGATGTAAAAACAGGAAAATAGATAGTTGAAAATGAAATTTTTTTTCTTATGATTAATTCTTAAATATGCACATTTTTAGATCATTAATACCTGGAATTAGGCCAAGTGGAGCTGACTGGTCAAGGAAAAAATTTGTGGCTGGGTGACCTTGAAGCTTGTAACTACTTGGGCCCCAGAGGCAGAGGTATGTGTATCCTGCCAGGCACAAATGATCACCTCTTCCTTTCTCAATTGTCACGTCCCAATGCTTGGTCTCAAGCAGATGTCCTCCTTGCTGGCTCACCCTGAGCCACAGCTGATGCAGCCTGAATCCGAAGTCTGTTGAGATATGGCTGCAGAGTGATTAAGGGTAATGCTTTGGGAAGTGCTCAATGGTTACCTTCAGAGTCCAGTTTTCCCTTCCTATCCCATCTTCTGTCCCTTAAGAAGTGAGTACATCCCTCAGTGCAGGACTGGCCTGGGCACAGCTGGAGACAGCACATGTCCTGACACAGGCTTAGGCTTGGGCTTGGGCTTGGAGGA